>JAJOOS010006349.1:0-65116 GCA_029582725.1 Solanum chiquidenum
CCCCCCTTTTTTATTATCTGTTGCTGGAAATAACTTGGCTAATTGAATATAATTGTTAGTTAAAAGTAAAGTCTAAACCATTTTCCTCGTGGGATCGACCCCAACCTACAAGTTGGGTTCTTTACTTGATAACGATCGCTTATGCTTCTGAAAGGAGGTGTAATTTGAGCGTATCAATGACCAGTTGTAGGTGTTGAATAGAAGAGCAAGAGTATTTATGAGGTGATAGATCTAAGCTAGGCTTATGAATTTTAAAGAGGGAACCCCCATGTTATTTAGAGGATGATAGATCTATTTGAGAGATAACGCTCAGTAAGTGAGTAAGTATTACTTAAGTTGTGAAGTGAAATGTCATAGAAATTTTTAAGTATGAAGACTAAGAGGTAAGGATTGACTACTTCTCATAAGGTCCTAGTGGACGAGTATTTATGAATTTGTATCTAGTAGTTGTAAGTTAGTATAGTAAGCGAGCAATCATATTGATATTCGGGTTTAGTAATAAACATTAAGCTTGAATTTGAGATGAGTATCATGATCAAAAGAATGGCAACATGAAGGTGATGATGTTAGTCTTGAGATTTGATCTAGAAGACTTGACATAGAGTAGGTGAGGAATTGAGGTGATTAGCTGCAATAAATATTAGTGGTACAAGTGAGAGACCCTAACCTTTAGATAAAGGCAGATAAGTATGGCTAAGTTACAAGAGTAACAAGAGTATTAAGAGGTGTACCGATATGGTATGTTACCAGATGAGGTTCCAATTGAGTTAACAATTTTTCATGTGTGCCTAGATAGCATAATTGAGTTGTCAATGTGAAATAGGTCCATAGATCTCAAGTGTCAGCTTTAGACCTAAGGGGGAGATGACAAGATGAGAAATCAAGTCATGTGTTCGAGAATAAGATAGTAATGAGTTCCAAAGAGTATGAGAGATATCTTTTCAGAAGTCTTTTTAGTAGTAAAATAATGTTAAATAGAGAAGGTTAATGATCGTATCGTGATGATGATGTTGTGATAATTCCATCTAAGGTTATAAATGAGGAGGAAGAGAGGTACGGTAGAGATGATGAGAGGATGAGAACTTCTTAAGGAGTTGGTTAGTAGGAGTCCATGGAGTTGTTAGAGTACTAAGCTTGAATGTGGAGTTGTTAAACATTAGGTGGTTCTAGTTATGGGCCCAATGTTCATTAAATGTGGAGGTAAAGAGTAGTATTCTTGGGATGAGATTCCTTATCAAAGTTTAGAACCTGAACCTTATGATTTTGGGTTAAGCTTTAATATAGTAAGAGCATACCATTAGACACATACCTTAGTAAGAGTAACCCCGTTCCATACCCATTCCAGCCTTCATTCGAGGACAAATGATCCCAAGGGGGAGATATTGTAACACCCCAGAAATTTTTTGAGCTAAGACTCGAACCATCCTTCGTTGTGAGTAAGATTTAAACTAGGAATTTAAAAGTTTCTTGAGTGTTAGGTCACTAGATGTTGCACCATGAGTTCCAAAAAGAACTAGAGAGAGTTCATTCAAGTCATTCCTAAGTTCTTCTAAGTTTTGGGTCAACTTCAAACGATCATAAATTTCAATACAAAATGATTTAGGTGGTCATTAGATATCAAATGAAAGGTCTTTGGATTAACTTTCCAACGCCGCCAAGTTTGCTAAATTTCGAGCTCGAATGTGGGAGATATGACCATTTGAGTGCAGCTTCTCTATATAGGGCCTTTCCATCCGAACTAATGAGGAGTATTTTAGTCTTTTCCTTACCCAATCAGCTTAAAACAAATTTTAGTAATATTTTGGGGACAAATATGATTTGAGTCAGTTTTCATAAATCCAATTACGCTTAGGGTTTTTGAAGAGAGTTCAAGAAGAGAAAAGAAAAGAAAAGAAAAGAGGAGAAAAGAGGGAAGGTTTAAGACGATCAAGATTATTGCGATCTTCAAGGGATTTTTGCCAAGGATTTTATCCTAAGAGGTATATTAGTTCTCATAGTGTTGGGTTCGTTCACCCACACGCCAATCATGTTATTTTCAGTGCAAATTCGTTCTTAAAGTTGAAGGATTTGAGTTCTTGAACTGTTTTCTTGAAATTTCTTTCGTAATCTTGATTGTTAAGGTTTCGATGAGTTCTTGAGATAATCCTATGGATTTTAAGAGTTGCTTTTTACTATATTATTGTGTACTTTTGTTGGGTCTTCAAATATAATTGATTGGGGAAGAAACCATTCGATTCTAGGCGAGTTAGGGTTAGAAAACGAGAAGGAAAAGTCGTCATGGTTTTCTGCGTTGGGGCCTCGCGCCCTGTGCCAGACAGTGCACCCCAACCACTCCTCTGTATGTAGAGGTCTGACACACTATGACACTCAGTGTGCCAGGGTCTCCTGCCTCCACTCTTTCTCCGTCATTTTACCTGTTTGAGTCCTTAAAAAGGGTACCTTCAAGCCCTATCGATTCTTAACACTCTAAACTACCTCTAAACACCTAGAAATCATTCATAACATGAATCATAGCCTTGAATTCATAATTCAAATTCGAGAGAGAGTTAAGAGTAGAGTTCAAGAAAGTCTTTGAGTTCAATCGTGAAACCTTTGAGATCAACTATCGATTTGAACTAAGTTTTGAGAAAGTAAGTATGAGAATGAGAAGAGTCGTATACATGAGTTCCATATTATTATGTATACCCTCGAGTCGAGTCGTTCATGCCCATAAATTCTGCATGAACTTCATAAATTGAGCATCTTTGAAATGAGTAGTATCTTCAAGTTTTAAGTCTTGAGTATTGAGTTCCTAACCCTTTGAGATTATATTCCTAATCATGGAACTATAAAATGTTACCCATGAATTCTTTGAGTTTAGTTGTTCATGCCCATAATTCCGCATGAACCCTTTGAGTCGAGCATTTTTAGATGAGTAGTATCATTGAGTCCTTGAGTACTGGAGTTGTTGAGTTTCAAGTATTGAGTACTATGTATGGTTATTGAAAACCTTGAATTGAGTCTTTCATGTTCATAATTCCACATGAACACTATGATTTGAGTTATAAAGTTTGAAAAGCTTTTTAAAGCCAACACTTGAGTTCTTAAACTGAAATTTGAGAAAGTAAAGATGAGTTTTGAGAAAAGAGTTTTCTAAAACATGATTAGTATGACAATCGAGTATGTCATCAGTGTATGAGCAGTATGGTATCTAAATATACCATCAATGTTTATGCAATATGACTTCCCGAGTAATCAATGATCATAATAAAATATGATTTTTGTTATATTTTTTAGAAAGAGTTTTCAAGCATGAGTTGAGTAAGAGTAAAGTCAAGTTCATTTTCTTTAAAAAGATATATGGGAACTAAGTATTCTCCAATTAAATGTTTTCACATTTAATATGAGAGGAAACACCGATTTCCTAAAGAGTTTTGAGCAGTTTTTAGTATCATATCTTTTAAGAGAAAGATTTTTGAGTAATAATCTCAAACCACAAAAAGAGTTATGTTTTCTTAAAAACATATGAGCTAGTATATTTTGGGAGTTTTATTGAGCACCGATATGGGGGAGAGTTCATACAACTCACAACCCCCATAAACCATGTAGCCAACGTGGGTAGAAGGTTCATACTTTTTAGATGATTCCTTAATGCTTTTAGCATAGACTAGTGGATGCACTTAGTAGTAGGTTCTATACTCCGGCAAAAGTATATAACAACTCTGGCAGCGTGGGTTAGACGTTGTATCATCACATAGCTCATAGTGATGGTTGTCAGTTAGACAAACTCCCACATAGATATTTTATATTCTTATATACACAGAGTTTACTTTGTATTTTCATATACAAATAGAATTTATCTTGTATCCTTGCATACAAATTGAGTTGGTGTTGTATTTTTCAATACATTAAGTTGTTCTCTATTATTTTAAAAGCTTTCCATATATTGCATTTTTTATTATTGTTTTATCCAGAGTTGAATAGTCAGAGTTGAGTATTCATAGTTGAATATTTTATTATTGAGTTGAGCCTTATTTCTCTTAGTTGAGTTGAACTATGTTTCACAGAGTTGAGTCTCTTATTTATTGAGTTGAACTATGTTTCTTTGAGTTGAGTTGAGTGAGTTGAGAAGAGGTAAGTATGTTTCTTTTCCATCAGTTCAAACTTATGTTTATGCTTTATAATTTCCCTTACATGCTCGTACATTCCATGTACAGAACCATTTGTCCTGCATCGTTTAATGATGCAGATACATGTATTCAGGATCATTAACAGGCGTTTCGTTGAGGTCATGGGATGTTCCAGTCAGCTTTGGTGAGCCTTCTTATATTTTGGAGGACTTCACCTTTGTCTTAACGTTAGTAGTTTTGAGATGTCGTGGGTGTTGTCCCAATATCCTTTTGTAATAGTAGAGGCTTCATAGATAGACAAAGTTGAGCAGTTTTCAGTATGTATCTTCTTTGAGTTATTTTTACAAACTCTGAGTTTATCTATTGAGTATTGTTCAGATTATTTTAAAGTTGAGTATTTGAATTTAATTCAGTTTTTAAGCTTTTGTATGCTTGAGTTAGTCTTCCGCTTGTAGTCATCCAGGATGAGGGTTCGCTTGGGGACCAACAATGGTTCTAGAGTGCCAGCCACGTCTAGGATGTAGGCTCAGGTCGTGATAGATGTTTTGCAAACTATTAGTCTTTCTTTGAGTATTTTCCAAATATTATGAAATGAGTACTTTCAATTTACAAGATTGAATTCTATTTTAAGCCACATATTGCTTGAGTTAGCCTTCCATTTCTAGTTACCTAAGATGAGGATTTGCTGGGGGACCAGTAATGGTTCTCGAGTGCTGGCCACACCCATGATATTGTCTTGGGTTGTGACACCCCTAACCAGAGGTAATGATCTTGAACCGCAAAGCATCATCCTTAGATTGGGAATAACAACCTCAAGCCATCAAGATCAACCTCAGACTGGAGATAACGGGCTCGAATCGAAAGTAATAGCCTCAAACCGAAAGTAACAGCCTCGAACTGGAAGTAACAGCCTCGAACTGGAAGTAACAGCGTCGAACAGTGAGTAACCAATAATGGGGCCGCCTACCCAACCAGTAAATTCTTTGGAGCACCAGCAAGACCAAACACATGCAAGAAAGAGTGTCGATGCACCGACTAGTCAAGTAAAATTGAGCCCATTTCAGATGCTTCTAATATCTCAAGTAGAAAAAGGAGCACATCTGTGATGCCTCGTAATCTCAAAAATTAGTAAGTGAAGTGATCCAGGTGGTACAAATCTCATTAAAACCAGTTGATAATTAAAACCGAGTAAAACGGTATCTCGTCTTGAACGATAAATACGCCAATGCATAGGTGGGGATTGTACTACAAAGTCCGTGAGAATGTGCAAACAATGCAATGCATGTCATCACCAGTATTAAAACAAGGAACTCAAGATCAAATAACTATACAACCAATGAAACCATGCTACCAAAGTAGAGAGTACTAACTTGTGATTTACATGCAAATATCATTAATACAATCAGGAGTTCCTGATGCAGAGTTTACACACTCTGCAATAGTCTTACATGTTTCTTGTTGTCCTAATATCATATCTAAAGATTATAAAAGTCCTTAGTATTTATATACCTTATATATTGATAAATTATTAAAGAACATACTAGCTAGTTATGTAAATTCGAACATAGAGAGAGATGGAGTGTAACACTATATATTTTGAAGGAACTGGTGCCAGTACCAACACGGCCCGTGGAGTGACGCACAACCCGTAGGTCAGCTCCGTGGTTGGCCAGCCCCAGATCCCAAAAATTTCAAGTTTCAGTACTTTTTCAACGGTTTATCAGGATAGTCCGTCGTCCAATCCACGAGTCGTAGATAGGTTTCGTAGGTGAGTCACAGACTTAGAGAAATTCTAGGGTCAAAATTGAGACCCACGACCCGTCGTTGGGACCACCATCCGTGGGTGGGTCCCTAGTTTGAGGTCTAAGAGAGATGGTATCTGAAACCATCGACGGTCGACCAAGACGGTCCGTAGGTCAATTGACATATTGTAGTTCATCACTATCGATGGTGTCGACAGTTATTTTCCTAAGGGCTTTTGAATATATTCCTAATTATTCTAGCCTAATATTATGTCGTTTCTCCTTTCATATAAACCCCTATATAAGTTTTATTATCCTCAAATTTCCCCAATTGAAATCATTCTCTCAAATTCCTAAAAGAAGAAAAAGTCTTCCTCTCCAAAATATTTCTCTCTCTAAAAATCTTGAAGAAGAGGGAGTCAACCTAGGGTTTCAAGTCAAGCCTCAAATTCTACCGTTGAAGGAAAGTTTTTTGAATTGAGGTATGATAGTTTTCATCCATGGAGCCCTTTCCTCCATGGAGTTCCTAAATTCTCCAATTTTTAAAGTTATAAATCTCCAATTGAGTTAGAGTTTTTCTTCCATGTTATGGGTTCTCTTAATTATTGATTTAAATGATTGTCTTATGTTCTTTAAAGCATGACTTGATATAATTCTATGATTTTATAATGAATCCCTATGAACTCATGCATATCCCATGCTTCTCAAGTTATGATGATCCAATGTGGGTTGTGGAATTATGAAAGGTGAATTTATGAAATCATGCATGTTCTCATGACATTGAGGTAAATGTTTTAAGGATTCTTTGAGAGTGAAGTATTTATGATGTTGTTGTTGTGTTGTTGAAGTGGTTTCTCACATAACTACCTCATGCATAAATGTGAAAGGGTTCTAAGGTTGAAAGGTTTTCTCACCTAAAATGAATCAAAGTTAAGGAGCTATTGTAATGAAACTTAGCTTGGATTGGTTACTTAATTAATTGTACCTTTCCATGGATGACATATGACTTAGCTTGGATTGGCAAGATGACGTGCCCTTCCATTGATAATAAGAATAATTTTAAAAATGATTATTCCGTGAGATTTACGCTTAGCACCGAGGGGAGCTCTCCCATTAATAGAGGTTGGGTCCCTAGTAGCAATCCCTTTATCCCATACCTATGTGCCCTCATATGATGATTGTCTTAGATAGACATTATCTAGTGGATCCACATAAGCTAGAAGTTCATGGTTTTACCTTGACAAGTAGGACACCTCTTTTCGGTGTGGGTACACACCGAATTTCGTGTTGATAGCTCACATGTTATCTCTATTATACTCGGCAAAAGAAAGGATTCATTCTTTCTTGCTCCCTGTGATCATTTTTTTTGTGTGAAAGAAACTATTATATATTACTCCTTCCGTCCCATTTTATGTGACACTCTTTCCATTTTAGTCTGTCTAAAGAAAATGTTACCTTACTATAAAAAGAAATAATTTAATATTAAAATTCCTCTTTTACTTTTAATGAAATGATTTCCAACTACACAAATATCTAAGGATTGATTTAGACCACAAGTTTCAAAAGCTTTTCTTACTTTCTTAAACATCATGCCAAGTCAAACGGTGCCACACAAAATGAGATGGAGGGAGTACTCAATTAAAAACGTACAGGGAGAAGTGTGCACATGTGATACAATTCTCACGAGATTCCTGATGACGCCCATCACCATCACTACTTACTTCTCCACTCAAGTCTTCCCACGGGTGACCATGGCTCCATTTTACTAAGGTATATATGCAGCTAATAATGTAAGGATGTAGAGAGTAATATAGAAAATACGGGCACAGGCGTATCCAGGAGGGGGTCACCGGGTTCACGTGAACTCATGCTTCCCTTCCAAAATCATATATAGTAGTGTTATATATTTTTAAAAAATATTTAAATATAGATGCGTGAACCCACACTCGAAGTATCATATATTTTCATGCGATTATGATTGGGTGCACCTCTCTAAGAGAGGTTAGAAATATGATTCTTTTATTTATCTTGTTTTATTTCCCTTTCTAAAATTGGGTAACACCTCTCTAAGTGGTTTGAATAGATAAAAAAATAATTTTAGACCTATAATTTTAAAATTTTTAATGCCTTTCAGTGATAAGAAACTAAAAGCCAAACCGATAAAATTTATATCTTAGATTCACTTTTTCGTAATAATGCATCCATCATCTCAAAATTCTGGATACGCCTCATGCAAGAGCTAAGTAGTGTACCCAAGTAGAACTTTTGTCAAAAATGACCTAATGGCCAATTTAGTAAAAACTTTAAGGTAGACCATGCATTTTACATAAATTGATTAAAATAAATTAACGCACCATCCTAGGTTTCCTTAGGGGTGTGGGGAGGGGGGGGGAGAAGAAAATTTATCATATTGATAATCAAAGCGGAAAAGATGGTGTATGCTCTAAGTTACCATTTATACACTCCAGTTGTTCAAATTGGCTGGTGAGTGAATGCTATTAGAAGAGGGGAACTTCCAAAAATAGCAAAGACTTGAAATATAATGAGGTCACTATGACTAGTGTTTGCTAATTAAATAACGTATCTATTGTTTGAGTAGTTATTCAGGTCATGATTTGTATATCTCGTGTGGCTATTAAATATTCATAAAAATAGGAATCTCAATTTAATTAAGGAAAATTAGCAATTAAGTCATAATACCTAATATATTTAGTCAAAATAAATAAATCAAAATAAAATAAATACATAACTAATCTCTTAACAAATTAAAATAATGACATTTTTAATAAATAATGAAACTGTTGCTAAAAAGTTCCACTAAAAGCTAAAATATTGTTGTTTTGAAAATTTTTCCATTTAATTATTGATAGACGCATCAATTTTGGAAGAAATCCCATGAATCATGCATAATCCCACAAATCAAGGAAATAATCCTACGAATTACTCACTGTATTTATATCAATTGATTCTTCTTAAATTACACAAAAATTGAATTATATTTGTATCGATTGATTTATGCAAATGCTAAAATTATACAAATAAGAGCTAAATGTACACTTGCTGATAATATACAAATATGAACTACAACTTTCACATGCGGGTTAAAAAATACATAGATATACAAATCAAATGTATACAAAAGCATTCACATATATAATGTACAAAAACATTTACAAATGTTTAACTTATACAACTTGGAGCTACAATATATTCTTCTTGATAATATACAAATGTGAACTATATAAATCAGTTATACACAATATGAGTTGCTATAATGCTATTTGTATATATCCACAGTTGCTTGAGATATACAAACAAGGATTGACTTATACAAATGCAGAAATTATATGTATATTATTGTATAATTGCTAGTGTATATAAATTATAAAAAAAAAAAATCATATGTGGCTTAAAAATTATGTAATATGTACAAATTAGGAAGAATAAAATCAAAATATATGCTTATCTATAAGAAACTATCGAATTTAATGATACATATACAAATCAGACATAAAAATATACAAATTGAAATATACAAATTTCTCAAGATCTTCCCAATCATGTTGGTCCATTGACACAGATTGAACATCTTTTTCTTCAACTGATTTTAATTCATTGCTTGTAGATGCAATTTCTTTACAAATACCTCAAGATCTTTCCCATCTTGTTAGTCCATTGACTCAGATTGACATCTTCTTCAGATGATTTTGATTCATTGCTTGTAGATGCAATTTCTTTTACCTTACGTTTGTTTTTTGAAATCAGAACCTCGTTTGGATTGTCTTAATTCTTTTCCTCTCTTTTTTTTTTTTTTTTTTTTTTGGAATTTAAAACATGCATAAGTTGTTGAATGTGACCTCTAGTAATCCTCTTTGATGCAGTTTATTCATCCATGGTTTGAATATGTATATTGATTTTACAGAAAGATTGAAGATTATGATTGAAAATTTATGAAATAGTGAACTTTGATTTATAATATACAAACACAAAAAAATAACTGATGAAGGTTATTTGGATTTGAGTATGCACGATTAAGAGGGATGAATGAAATTTTCAATTTTCAAATTTTATTTTGGTTGAGTGATTTAGGAGATAAATTAGTGAGTGTAATAAGAGAGATCATGTGATTTGTATAAAAGGTGAAAGCGTGCGGTTACATGTTTTGATACAAATGACAGATCGTGTGACCCACATTTATAGCCATTTTCGTTAAATTATACTCCCTCCGTCCACAATTATTTGGCAGGTATACTAAAAATAGATGTCCAAGATTAATTGTCAATTTAAACAATCAAGAAACAATTAATCACCTTTTTTCAATTCTACCCTTAATGATAGTGTAGTTCAATTGAAAAGTTATGTAGACTTTTGGTATTCTTGGTATAGTAGGGTTATATTAGTCAAATTACACCTTCTATTAAATTTTCCTTGAGGGGTGTGCATGACTTTACCCTGACAAACAATTGTGGACGGAGGGAGTAACTGTGAATTTTAATTAATTAAAACTCTAGTTATTGTACATAATTAACTACTAGATGTTACCTTAGTTGTGCAATTTTTCCATTAGAAAACGTGTCACTAAAGTCTATTTATTGATGAAGATCCAATGGTTCTAGAATTGGGCCGGCCAACTTTTACTATTACTATTACTTTTTTTCTTAATTTTCTACCCAGAGTACGATACCTACTTTGGGGCCAACTAATCCGAGTTTACCTAGGGAAGTTCCACTTTAGGGCAAATGAGTTTTTAAAATTTTCAAGTTTGGTTAGTATTACTATTACATGGGAATGTTTGGTTACTATCACTATTAATATTTAAAAAAATGGTCTAAAACCCCTCCAACTTATACCCAAAATCCCAATTACACACTTATACTTCACAGGGGACCTATTATCCCCTTGAACTATTTTTTAATGGAATAAATAACACCCTAAAACTGAACACCCACATTCATAACTTGCAGTGGTGGACACTCACAGCCAGCTGTCAATGATTTTTTTTTATATTCTTTGTTTCTTCTTTCATCTTTATTCTATTTTTTTCTTTTAAAACTTGTAAACAATATATATACACAAATTGATCCATCAAATTTTAGATTGCGATAATACTTGCCTCAAAATCATTCAGTTGTTTTCTTGGCTTTATTAATTTCTGAAAATTTAAAGAAAGAACTTATTGTTCTCCATCGTGTTCATCAGATTTGTGCTAATCTGTGAGTGTGATTAAGTTTGGTGTATGGAATCTATACATTACTTGTTAATTGATTTCGAATTTGGTGTGAAGATTTGAACCAAAACTAGAAAACTCCATTGACATACAAAGCTGTCAAAATCAAAAAAGAAGTGTGGGTTTCTGGGTTTGAATCTAAATCTGAAAATCTTCATTTGCAATTACTAATTTGTAGAGACTAAATTGAATCCTTTATGAGAATTTCATTCTAAATCAATTGATTTGAACTAAAAAAATTGACGAATGAAAGGCGAAATACAAATCTATGGACAACCATTGTTAAAGAGCTTCGAAGGTCAAGTATAAATTTTTGAATTTGCCGGCGAATTCATCTTTTTCAGTTATTATTTCCTCTTCATTGCCGGCTCATTCGATGAGTTTCTCTAAAAAATATAAAATTTATCATACATCAAAGATGGGGTTGGGACTGTTGATTCTTTTTCTCCAAAGTGAAAGGGAAAGTAATTTCCTCCATTAAAACGATGTTATTTTGCTTATAAAAATAAATAAATAATACATAATACTATTTAATTGTAACAAAAATATAATAAAAATATTCTTTTTACTTGGTTTTTGCTTCTCACTCTCTCAAAGAAAGTGAATGCACTCTCTGTGCCAACTCATCATTTAAGGAGTCATTTATTCCATTTTTAAATAGTACAGGGGGTGATAGGACACCCGTGAAGTTGGAGTATGTAGTTGAGATTTGGGGTATAGGTTGGAGAGGTTTTAGACCATTTTCTCTTAATATTACTATTACTTATTACTATTATTACTAATATTACTGTTCTTATTATTAATATTATTGTTCTTATTATTATTATTATTATTATTATTACTATTATTATTTTTATTTTTATTATTACTAATATTATTATTACTACTACTATTATTATTATTATTATTATTTCTATTGTTGTTATTATTATTATTATTATTATTATAATAGAATCTAGCAAATAATAATAATTTTCTGAATTTCAGAAAATTATGAATGATATTTTCAATTGGACTTTATCTGTCACGCCCGAGCATACACCCTGGACGTGGTGGGTACTCGAGAACCATTGCTGGTCTGCAAGCAAAGCCTCATCATGGCTGACTTCAAGCGGAAGACTAACTCAAGCATACAAAGCTTAAAAACTGAATAAATATCCATGAAACTTGAATAGAAAACTTTAACTCAAAAGAAAACTCCGAATAAAATAAATTATTCAACTCGCCATAAAATAGGCAGCTTAAATCTTTAAAACATTTAATAAAATAAATGATACAGACTTCTCAACTATACTGACTATCTATGAAGCCTCTAACTGTTAAAGATGGAAGTCGGGACAAGACCCACGACATCCTGACTAAACTGAAAATTAAATGAAATCCTCCAAAAACAAGGAGGCTCACCATAGCTAACTCGAACTCTCAGATGTATCAACGAAGCTCATGTTGATGATCCTGAACACCTGTATCTGCATCATGAGAAGATGCAGGCCAAATGGCTCAGTACGTGGAATGTACGAGCATGTAAGGGGAATTCTAAAACATAAACATAAGCTTGAAACTTGATAAAATGAAACATACTTACCTCTTTTCAGACTTACTAAACTCAAGGATACTCAAACTACTCAAACTTACTCAACTCAGAAGCACTCAAGGATAAGATATTCAACTCAGAGATTAGATACTCAACTCAAAGATTAGATACTCAACTCAAAGATACGATATTCGACTCTGGGTACTCAACTCTGGATACTTAACTGAACTCATTTCATTATAAAGCAGTTTGAAACAAATGTAATATAAAGAAAAGGAAAACTGTTTAAAACATGATGTCAACTCATAATCATAATATCATAAAAAACATACCATGCTCCCTCTCAAAGTCTACTTGTGCAATGCACGAATGAAGTCCCATACCCACATTCGTACTAAGCAGAACCCCTTGAGGAACCATGCAATTACTGCTGTGGGGGTTTCTCTAACCGACAACCACCACTATGAGCCTAATTGGTGATACAACGTCTTGCCCACGCTGCCAGAACTGTCCTATACTTTGCCGTCATATAGAACGTTTTAACTTAGTGGATCCACTAGTCTAACTTTCGTGATCATCTAAAAAGTATGATCTGTTAATACCCATGATGGCTACATGGTTTATGAAGACTTGAGTTAATATGAACTCGCATCCCCATATCGGTGCTCAATACTACTCCCAAAATATACTTAGCTCATATGTTTTTAAAACAACTTCTTTCTTTGGTTTGAGATAATTACTCAAAACATAGTTTAAAAACTTCTTGGAATCGATGTTCCCTTTTCTTGCTCAAAATGTGAAAACAATTTCAAAACTTCTTGGGAACACTTAGTTCCCATATATCATTTTAAAGAAAATGAACTTTACTCCTACTCTTTACTCAGCTTCAAAGCTTAAGTCTTAAAACAAAGTTTAAACATTTGTAAAAGACTTCTTAAAATATGGTTCATGCCGAATTATGGACATGAACGCCTCAATGCAAGATTTTCAATAACCATAGATAGAACTCAATACTTGGAACTCAAGAACTTCAAAGATACAACTGATTTCAAGAATGCTCAACTCAGAGGGTTCATGCGAAATTATGAGCATGAACTACTCAACTCAAGAATTCAAAGATACTTCTCATCTCAAGACTAATCGACTTATAGTGTTCATGCCAAATTATGAGCATGAAATATTCAACTCAAGGACTCAAAGATACTTCTCAAAAGGGATTATAAACTCAACACTTAAATGCTTAGAACTTGAAGATACTAGCTCCTTTCGAAGATACTAAGCTGATGGAGTTCATGCAGAAGTTATGGGCATGAACGACTTGACTCAAGGGTGGGTCTACATAACTACATGGAACTCATGTATACGACTCTTCTCATTCTCTTACTTACTTCCTCAAAACTTAGTTCAATCGATAGTTGATCTCAAAGGATTCACAATTGGACTTAAAGGCTTTCTTGAACTCTACTCTTAACTTTCTCTTGAATGTGAATTATGAATTCAAGAGTTATGGTTCATGATAAGAAAGATCTCATGATGACAAAGTAGACTTATGAATACATTATTCTCACTCTCATACTCACTTGCTCGAGTTTTGAAACAAGTTATTAGAATTTATAGAAGACTCCTCAAAAGGAATTTCTTAGAATGTTCGAAAAAACTCTCAAGACTTGACTCTCAACTCTACCTTGATTGTGATTTAATAATTCAAGGTTGTGATTTGTGATAGGAAAGGTCTTATGATATTTAGGAATGATTGTTGATAGCTAAACATGAGAAAAATCACAAAATCACCGTCTTGGAACAAGTCCACGACGCGGAGATGGTTTAAAATAATACTCGCGAAATTAAAGTTTTGAGACAGAGGAGTCCGCGTCCTAACCTCGTTGCGGAGCAACTTTGTGCTCACTGGGGGAGCAAGTCCGCGACGCGGACTTGCGTGCCAGATTGCACTCAACTTTCTCCTTCTTCGTTTCCCAACCCCAATTCACCTAAATTCTATTCTTTTTCTCAATCTCCCTTTAGATTTAGATACCCATCACATGTACACTAGAATCTAACTCTAACCACTCTATAAATCGACACATTAACCTCAAGAACTCCTCAATCTCAACCCAATTCAAGAATGAAAGAAAATTCATGAATACATAACAAGAACATCAAAGCTTCAACTTTTAGAACAAATTTAAAGTTGAAATTAACATGATTGACGTGTGGGTGAACAAACCCAACACTACGAAAACTTACATATCTAAAAGAATTATCCTCTTGAAGTAACTTGAAGGAAAATCTTTTAAGAAGAACCCTAGCCGCCTTTCTTGATTTCTTGAGCGTAGAATCTTTGGAGTGAATGAGAGGGTTTGATTTATGAAAAACTGGGTTTCTACACGTTTAGGACAATTTAGATGACCTTCTAAGGGTTTTTAGAACTAAAATACCCTTAAAGAAATAAATAAAACGAGTTGGGAGTCGGAATGATTTTTCACCAGGCAGTGAGGTCCGTATTGGCTCCGCGTCGCGGAGCCATTGCGGAGCTGCTGCCAGATTTGCGCGACGTTAGTAAATCTGCCATAACTTCTTACTCAGAGCTCGGAATTGAGCAAACCCGGCGGCGTTGGAAAGAGGACTCTTAGGGATTTAATTTTCTATCTTGTAGCTCACCTAACTCTTATTGTATTAGGAGTTATGGTCATTTGAAGTTGACCCAAAATTTAAGAATGACTTGAATGCTTTTATCTTAGGTTCTTCTTGGAAATCAAGGTGCAACATCTAGTGACCTTAATACTCAAGAAATTTTAAATTCCTTGCAAAAATCTCACTCACTATGAAGAACGGTTCGAGTCTTAGCTCAAAAAATTTCTGGGTGTTACATTATCATTGTTTATATTGACGATATTTTGGTTTACTCAAAGACTCTTGAAATGCATATTAAACATTTAGACATTTTCAAGAAAACAGTTATACAAAATGCTTTGGTAATTTCTAAATAAAAAATGAGTCTCTTTCAAAATGAAGTTAGATTTTTAGGACATCTTATTTGTCAAGGAAAGGTTACCCCTTTTCAAAGATCGATTGATTTTGCTTCCAAATTTCCTGATGTTATTACAGATATGACGCAATTATAGAGATTCTTGGGAAGTTTAATTTATATTTCTCCTTTGTACAAGAATTTATCTCGCGATTTAGCTCAGTTATACTACAGATTAAAAAAGGACCGTAAAGCATCTTGGACTGATAGTCTCACTGATTTAGTAAAAAATATTAAACTTCGGGTTAAATCTTTGCCTTGTCTAACTCTTGTTAACCCAGCTTGGCAAAAAATTATAGAGACAGATGCGTCTAACATTGGATATGGAGGAATATTGAAATAAATCAATCCACATGATAAAAATGAATATCTTATTCGATTTCATTCAGGAAAATGGAGCAATGCTCAGAAAAAATATGCAACGGTATCACATGAAATGCTAACCATTATTAAATGCGTTTTAAAATTTCAAGATGATCTATATAATCAAAAGTTTTTAATAAAAACTGATGCTCAATCTGTAAAGTATATGTTTAATAAAGATTTTAAACATGATGCGTCAAAATTAATTTTTGCTAGATGGCAAGCACAACTAGCACCTTTTGATTTTGAAATCCATTATAAAAAAGGAAGTGATAACTCTCTTCCAGATTTCTTATCTAGAGAATATTTATCGTCATAATGAGCTTCCTTTCTCCCTTCTTTATAGAAAAACCCTTAATTACTATTTTAAAGGTAATCCCTCTCAATAGAGATGTACAAGAATTAATTATATGGAAAATCATAGATGGGATGGTAATGGACATCATCTCTGATATTCTTAGTTGCGAAGAGATTGTCGAATTTGACGACGAAATTTATTATTACCATAATTATTACTATGATGTATTCGAATAAAACAAAATATTTTATTTGCAGAATGGACCCTCCTTGGATGACCAAGACTAGAGGAAGGCGAAGTTATACTCGCGGAAGGGGAAGATCATCCTCAAAATCATCTGGATCGTCATACGGATCCTCGTCCAGCTCTCCAATTATACAAAGGGGAGGAATGAGCTTGGTAAAACTAACAAGCCCTTCAAAAGAAGCTTCTTCTTCGAGACATCTGGATGATATTCTAGAAAATAATCCATTATACGCACAACTGCAAGCATATTTATCCCAAAAGCAAAGTGATACTTTTGCATCGGTAGCTAAAGAAGAGGTTGATGATATCAAATCTTAAGAAAAGGTATCAAAGAAAGAGATGATATTTCTTTTAGAAAATTCTGATATTCAGAGAAAAGAAGAGCCATGGAAGATATTTTAGAGATATTTGGTTAACGGATTATATTTTCCGGGAGAGTCATACAAAACCCGATCTTATTACGAGACTATTTTAATAAGCACAGGTAGCGTGGAATTTCAGCACTTTTCAAGCTACAACACCAGTGAGAATGTTTATAACTTCTCCAAGATGATAATTAAACAAATTATATCGGTTGAAGATTGGGGTATCTCCACAATGAAAGAAAGACAGATAAGTCTAAATAAAATCTCGATGAATTTTACATATTGGGACTATATTCATGCTTTTGATAAGGTCCTCATCTACAATAATGAGAGACACAAGCATACATAGTTCATAAAGGTTTGTGCAAAAATATTTGCAGAACCAATCCCTAATTGGTTCCTAAATTGGTGGTCATACCACGGCCCAACAACTAAGATTTTACCAGATCCATTTCTTAAGTTATACAACGAATGGGTAAAAATCTTACCAAATCTGAACGAATTATATCATACAGATCATATCTGTTATATTGAAAGGATCGAACAAATATATTTCTTTATTGAATTCTCGATCCCGTGGATTAACAAATGGACTCCGGAGGTGGGATTCAGCGACGAACAAATTCCTTGTCTATACAGGACATTTTATAATAATTTTTGGGATAAATTAATAAAACGAGATCCCAAGACAAAATCGTTATACAGACAGGAATTATTGGATCTTATTAAATAAAGAATTCAAGAATATTGTCTTGTTCCTCAAAAGGGAATTATACAGCATAGCTCCGTTAGACATATTGCTCGAAAGATCTCTATTCAGAATGGAAATAAAGAAGAGATGATTAATAATTATCTCGACAAAGTAAGAAAAACATACTTCTCAATATTACCCAATACGAGAAGTCAGACACTTCAATGCGAAGTGAAACAAGTAATGACGTGGCAGATATTCAAGAGGCTCAATTATGTGAACCTACCACAGAAGATGTGCTGGAAAAAATGGAAGATCTCCTACGCAAACTAAAGGGAAAAGATCACGTGTGAAGTTAATCTTCAACAAGTAAAAATTACTATCAACAGTAGATACATTGTTGAACAACAATAGAAAAAATGTTACTGTACATATGGGACCCACTGATAAGGGACCCACAATCACTATAGATCATTGTAGCTAGATTCCTTTTTCTTCTATAAATAAGTTCTTTTGTAGTTGGAGAAGACTGGGTTCGGAAACCCTCTCTCTTTTTTCTTCTCTCTCTTGTAAAATCTCTTGTATTGTATTGTAAGTTGTGAGTTTGCCGGAGACTTACCGGAGTTTGTTAATGAAGCATAGTTCTCATATAGGACCTGGTGTTAGCCACAAGGTACTTTCTTTTATTCTTCCTTACTTTACTTTCTCTACTTCTCCAATCTGAGCTTTGACTATGTTCGGCTAAAGAATTATATCTATGTCGGATAACTAACTTTACTTTTATATCTACCATGAAAGATCTAGACTTTATCTAAATACGCATAAATTTATATATGGTTTCTTGACTTGGTTCCGAGATAGTGGTGCAGTCAGATTCAATACAACAAGTTAGTGACTTTGTCTTAGTGACTCCGTCTAGCCAACCGTGGTATTAGCCCGCTAAGGAGTTAAAAATTGGTGCTTTATACCCGGTTAGAACTGCTAGACACATGGGCTCACTAACCATACGAATTGAATCTCGACAAACCCTTTGCTTGGGTAAAAGGACTAGGTCCTTCCATACAGTCATTAAACTATATAAAAAAAATTGTATGTATTTTGATTCGGATTTCTTCCTTGAATTCGGATGTTAACAAGTTAGATTGAAGATGACCGCGCGGACTACCACCCATCTTCTGAGATCCTGGTTTCGTTGGTATCAGAGCCTAGGAACTTTCATGGTAAATATGAGATTAATGTGAAATATTCGGCATAGATATATTCTCTTGATCATGGATCTAGGAGATACTAGTACTAAAAGTACCAGATTAGAAGAGGTTGATATACCTCACAACCTTGATTTGTTAAACAAATGGACGATTCTGAAAGTTGATATAAAAATCATTTATGATTATGGTTGATTTGATAAGATATCTAGTTGATAAAAACTACTGAGCAATCTTTGGCGTTGAATTCATCCGAACAAACTATTCGTTTGTTAAATAAGCGCGATATTGAATTCTATAAATTTCAATATAAATTTTTGCATATTGGCATAGTACAGATCGCTTTTAAGCCGTTAACTCTTAAAGGGTTACCAAAAATATTTTTAGCTGCTCTTCGTGATGCTAAAAAATTAAACATTCGCCAATCTTTGATGGGTTCGATTGAATCTACGGTAGCTTAATGCCCAGTATATTTCAATACTCAACCTAACTTGCAACTATCTTTGACTGATTCTAATATCCTTGATACTTTGACTTTAAATGTTAAAACGCATGGTTATAATTATGCGCCTGGATCTGAATTGATTTATTTATCTTATAGAATTTGTTTATCATTATTATTATTATTATTATTATTAGTATTATTATTATTATTATTATTAGTATTAGTATTAGTATTATTATTAGTATTATTAGTATTATTATTATTATTATTATTTTATTTTATTTTTTATTATTATTATTATTATTATTATTATTATATTTCTCCAATCTAAGCCGTGACTATGTCCGGCTAAAGAATAGATATATCTATGCCGGATAACTAACTTCACTTTTAAATATCTATCATGAAAGATCTAGACTTTATCTAAATATGCATAAATTTATATGTGATTTCTTAACTTGGTTCCGAGATGGTGGTACAGTCATATTCAATACAACAAGTTAGTGGCTTTGTCTTAGTGACTCCGTCTAGCTAGCCGTGGTTTCAGCCCGATAACTAAAAGGGTGCCTCATACCCGGTTAGAACTTCTAGATACATGGGCTCACTAACAATACATATTCGAATCTTGACAGGCCCTTTGCTTGGGTAAAAGGACTAGGTCCTTCCATACAGTCATCAAATTATATAAAAATTTATATGTATTTTAATTCGGATTTATTTCTTTGAATTTGGATGTTGACAAGCTAGATTGAAGGTGACCGCGCGGACTACCGCCCGTCTTCGGAGATATTGATGTGAAGTATTTCGGCATAGATATATTCTCTTGATCATGGATCTAGGAGATACAAGTACTAAAAGTACTCGATAGGAAGAGGTAGATATACCTCAAAACCTTGACTTGTTAAACAAGTGGACCATTCCGAAAGTTGATATAAAAACCATTTATGATTATGATTGGTTTGATAAGATCTCTAATAAACAGCTTATAAAAACTACTGAACAATCTCTAGCGTTAAACTCATCTGAACAGACTATTCGTTTGTTGAATAAACGCGATATTGATGCTTATAAAAATCAATACAAGTTCTTGCATATTGCCATGGTACAAATTGCTTTCAAGCCTTTAACTCTTAAAGGGTTACCTGATACATTCTTAGCTGCTCTTCTCGATGCGAGAAATTTAAATTTTTGACAATCTTTGATGGGTTTGATTGAATCCACAGTGGCCCGATATATTTTAATACTCAGCCGAACCTGCAGTTATCTCTGACTGATTCTAATATTTTAGATGCTTTGACTTTAAATATTAAAATGCATGGTTATAATTATGCACCGGGATCTGAATTGATCTGTTTGTCATACCGCATCTATTATAAATTGCTTGCTACTTTGAATCCGCGATGTAAATTATATGATACATCGGATCAGACTATCTTGGTAGAAACCAATTTTGCTAGATCTAAGGTTACTACTAGAAAACCTATAAAATGGGAAGAAATTAATTTTCCTACAACTTGGACTTTGGAATCTGTTATACCTTCTACACAGATGACCGATGTAGTCACTAATTCTGAATATTCTCATATTACTCAGAATTTTGATGGTAAGATTTGTATGCAATTTGATGACAAGAGTGTTCCTTATAATAAACATTCATTTTCTGATAGAAGTCTGGCTATTCAGCATATCTCGCCTATTGAACCTATTTATGGTCCTGCGCGTAACCGTGTTGCTTCTTTGCATACTTTATCATCTGTTATATCTGCTGATAAAAATAAAATCAAAATTGATCCTCGATTAAATATAGTTCGAGTAAATGATAAATCGTCTGATATTTCTGATAAGTATATTCCTTCTGCATCCGAAATAGATTTCAATCCAAACGATACTTAATGATGAGTGCACACCAGATTGATTTTAGTTCAGGTTCTCTGGCAATAAAATATATTCAAAATGAATTTTCAAGTGATAAATGGAACTGGTTTAAAACTTGGTTTTTTGACACTTGTTGTGAAAATGTTTTGCATAATATTTCTCAAGAATTTTATGAGACTTGTGCTTTGCATAATCATATTATGTTCTTTGTTTCTTGGTTTATAACCACTTATGTACCTTTGTTCATCAATGTTCTTGAACGATCTTATAAAGATGAATCTGGTAATATTGTTAAATCTATTTACCCCCCCCCCCCTAGGCTTCATTTATTTTACCTAATAACACTGGTCTCACTTTTACTGCCTTTCAAAAATTTGTGGAAGAAGATTTTGTGGCAGTCAGCATCAATGAAATTAATAATTTGATTTCTCAAAACAATTATTTGGGACTTTATGTTAAATTTTTGGGTGAACATATTAGTTCTCTTGATAACAAATTAGATAAATTAACTGCTTTAATAATTCAGATAAAAACTGATTTAAAACCATATGAAAAGGCTTCTACTTCAAAACAACCTTCAGAAATTCATACTCATGTGCATCGGCCTCCTGAGATTCAAGATTTTGTTATTAAACCTCTCTTTGATTTAGAAGAACTTCTTGATAAAAAGTTTGCTGAATTTAGTGCTAAACCTATTGATTTATCCGAATCTTTTGCTGATGAGTTAGAACAAGCTTTTAATTTCAAAGAGCAGGTCTCCTTAGAAGTTAATAAACTTCGAGGTTTTCCCAAAAGAAATAGTGGGGATCCCAAGTGCGCTTACAAACCAAGTATGTAGACTTATTACTATTCCCGACCAACTCCTCAAGATGTGTTGATAGAGGAACACGACTGGAATCAAACTAACACCTCTTATAGTGGTACTATGATTTATGAATGGAATCTTGATGGTCTGACTGATAGGCAGTTAACTATTCTTGTTCATCAAATGCTGATGTATGCCACTATCTGTAAAAGTACCAAAAATAGATATAGAAATATTTGCAAAATAATTATTGCAGGTTTCACTGGTCAACTTAGAGGTTGGTGGGACAATTATATGAGTCTTGAGGCAAAAACGGATGTGATTAATGCCACTTCTAGTACTGAAGGAATTGATAATCTAGGTATGGCTTTAGTTTCTAATAGAGAAGACGCGGTGTATATCTTAGTCTTAACCATTCTAGAACACTTCAATGGTAGATTTACCAACCAGTATGAAACTATTCGCAGTTTTTTGAATGGACTACGATGTAGACATGTGGGAGAATTTCGATGGTATAAAGATACTTATATGAGCTGTGTGATGGAACTACCAGAAAATGGTCTGGAACATTGGAAACCTAAGTTTATAGATGGCTTGCCCCCTTTATTTGCTGAAAGAGTTAAAAGGACTCTTAGGACTCCGCAATGAGCTATTCCCTATAGTACTCTTACTTATGGTAAGTTGATAGGAGCTTGCACACAAGAAGGAATAAATATGTGCAATGAATTAAAACTCTCCAGACAGCTTAAGATAGATAAGCTTAGGGAAAGATCTCAGTTGGAAGACTTTTGTACCCAGTTTGGTTTACCAGATTCAGGTAAGCAGACCAAACAGAGAGATCATAGGAATTCTGACGATAAACCTTATAGGCGAAAAAGGTCTAGGCAAAGGTCTAGGGAAGAACGGAAAGAACGAAGAGCTCGTCGTAAATCTGATCGATTTACAAAAAACAGGTCTAGACAGGAATTGGCCAAGATCAAGTGCTATAAATTTGGTAAATTTGGACATATAGCACTCAATTGTAAGCTTGAAAAGCTTAAGTCTTTGGATCTGGATGAAGAGGTTCATGATAAGATTTATAGTTTTTATACACCTCTGGCTCTGAGTCTGATTATGATTCTTATTCTGGCTCAGAAGAAGACATTGATTTGCCTGAGTCTTCTGATGATAAGCAGCCTGTAACTAATGCTTGCAGATGCCACGATGATATTTACTCGTGTGAAAATGATGAATTTTATAAATTGCAATCTCAATTCAAAGATTTTAAACCTTCATACTATTACTTCTGATAATGTGATTGAACGTCTAAAAGAAGTTACTGATAATGATTTGCGTGATAAAATTATTCAATTTGCTGTTAATAACAGTGTTAGTTCTTCAAAACCGGTTGAAAAACCAAAAAATGAGTTTGAATTTGAATACTCTGCACCGTATTCTTTGTTTGAAGTTAATGCTAGACTTAGTAGACAACCTGTTGTTATTCGTGATACTTCTTTTGATGATTTAAAAGGAAAAAATGAAAATTTGAAAAATGAGATTAAATCTCTTAAACAAAATCAAATGATTTGTGATCATCGTATTACTCAGATTGAGGCAAGTAATAGCAAAGGTAAGAATGTCATTGATGTTAATACTCCTGCAAATAATACTCTTGCAAAACCTGTTAACTTTGATCCTAAAAAGATATGTTTTTGGGAATGATGCAGGTTATTACTGCTCCTAAATGGTATGTTAACTGCACTATATTGATTAATAATCAATTTTCAATAACTGATGTGGCTATGATTGATAGTGGAGCTGATGTGAGTTGCATTCAAAAAGGTTTAGTGCCAACCAAGTATTTTGAAAAAACAACACATATGGTTAAATCTGATTCTGGACATGCTTTAGATATAAAGTATAAATTGCCTAATACACGTATTTGCCAAAATAAAGTTTGCATTCCGCATTTCTTTTTCTTGGTAAAAAATCAGTTATATCCTCCAATTATACTTGGAACGCCTTTTATAAATGCTATTTATCATTTCACCAGCATAACTGCTAAAGGTTTTTCGGCTACGTATAAGACCGAGATATTAGTTATACTTTTATTACTGACCCTATTTTTTGTGATATTAATGTCGTGATCAGTATGAAGCAAAAGCATGTTGATTCTTTGCAGCTTGAAATGTTTAGCATGAATATATTTAATACTTTGAAAAATACTAAAGTACAGGAAAAAATTAAATTGATTTCCGAACAAATTGTGATTGATATTTGTGCTGATCACCCTAGTGCTTTTTGGAATCGGAAAAAAGCATATTGTTACTCTTCCATGTGAAGATAATTTCTCTGAGGATGATATTCCTACGAAGTCTTGTTCTTGTCAGATGAATGTCGAATTAGTTGAATTCTTCAAAAAGGAGATTGATAATTTGTTACAAAAGGGTTTGATAAGACCTTCTAAATCCCCTTGGTCTTGCACTGCATTTTATGTTAATAATGTAGCTAAAAAAGAGCGTGGTGTTCCCAGGTTAGTTATAAATTATAAACCTTTGAACAAATATTTAAAATGGGTTAGGTATCCTATTCCAAATAAAAAGGATTTACTCTCTAGATTATATGACGCCAATATATTTTTAAAATTTGTTTTAAAATCAGGATATTGGCAGATCCAAATATTTAAAGAGCATTCTTTTAGAACTGCATTTAATGTCCCATTTGGACAATACGAATGGAATGTTATGCCATTTGGTTTGAAAAATGCTCCTTCTGAATTTTAGAAAATCATGAATGATATTTTCAACCCATATTTGGACTTCATTATTGTTTATATTGATGACATTTTGGTATATTCCAAAACCCTTGAAATGCATATTAAACACTTGGACATTTTCAAGAAAATTATCATACAAAATGGTTTGGTGATTTCTAAACCAAAAATGAGTTTATTTCAAACCAGTGTCAGATTTTTAGGACATCTTATTTGTCAAGGAAAGATTACTCCTATTCAAAGATCTATTGCATTTGCATCTAAATTCTCTGATGTTATTACAGATCGAACGCAACAACAGAGATTTTTGGGAAGTCTGAATTATATTTTCCCGTTTTATAAAAAATTATGTCGCGATTTAGCCCCATTATATGACAGGCTAAAAAATATTAATAAGTCACCTTGGACCAGTAGTCTTACTACTTTGGTAAAGAATATCAAATTTCATGTTTAATCTTTACCTTGCTTGACTTTTGCTAACCATGCTTGGCAGAAAATAGTCGAGACAGATGCGTCTAATACAGGTTATGGAGGAATTTTAAAGCAAATTAATCCTCATGAAAAAATAGAATATCTAATACGATTTCATTCAGGAAAATGGAGCGATGCTCAAAAAAAATATGCTACGATGGCCCATAAAATGCTCACCATCGTTAAATGTGTTTTGAAATTTTAGGATGATTTATATAATCAAAAATTTATTATTAAAACTGATGCTCAATCTGTCAAATATATGTTCGATAAATATTTTAAGCATGATGCTTCTAAATTATTATTCGCCAGATGCCAGGCACAGTTGGCACAATTTAATTTCGAAATCCATTATAAAAAAGGGTGTGATAATTCTCTTCCAGACTTCTTATCTAGAGAATATCTAAATTGTGAAGAATGAGCTTTTTCAATTCTTTCTTTACTGATAATACATTGATAACCATTTTAAAGGTGAGTCCACTGAACCAGGATGTACAGGAAATTATCCTTTGGAAAATCATTGATAATATGATGATGGAAATCTTCTCTATTGATAATTGTGAAGAAGTCATCGATTTTGATGATCGAAATTATTATTATCAGAATTATTATGATTTTTATGATCTTATAGATGATTAGATTAAAACGAAGTATTTTATTTGTAGGATGGACCCTTCTTGGGTGACCAAGGATCATGGCAAAGGAAATAACTCTCGAGGATGGGGCAGATCTTCCCCGAGTTTCTCTTCAGGATCTTCATACGGATCCTCGTCAAACTCCCCAATATTGCAATGTGGAGGTATGAGTTTGATAAAAAAGAACTCAAAGGAAGCGCAGAAGGCGTCGTCATCGTCAGTACATTTAGACGATATTCCAGAAGGTAGCCCGTTATATGCAGGCTCAAGCCTATTTGTCACAAAAGAAGAAAGGTGATACATTTGCCTCAATTGCCAAAGCTGATATTGATGATATCAAATCATATGAAAAGGTAGTTAAAAAAGAAATGATATTTCTTTTAGAAAATTCTGAAAATCAGAGAAAAGAAGAACCCTGGAAGATATTCCAGCGATATCTACTTAACGGATTATATTTCCCAGGTGAATCATATAAAACTCGCTCTTATTATGAGACCATTTTAATAAGCACCGGTAGTGTTGATTTTCAGCACTTTTCAGGGTATAATACTAGCGAGAACGTTTATAACTTCTCCAAAATGATCATTAAGCAGATTATTTCGATCGAAGATTGGGGAATATCCTCAATGAAAGAAAGACAGATGAGTCTGAATAAGGTTCCCACCAATTTTACTTATTGGGATTATATTAATGCCTTTAGTAAAGTCCGCTACTATAATAATGAGAGGCACAAACATACTTGGTTTGTCAATATTTGTTCAAAGATATTTGAGGAACCAATTTCGAATTGGTTCTTAAACTAGTGGTCATACCACGATCCAACTGTAAAGATTTTACCAGAACCTTTCTTGAAATTATATAAAGAATGAGTTAAAGTATCACCGGACCTAAATAAGTTATACCATACGGATCATATTTGTTATATGGAACAAATTGAACAGATATTTTTTTTTGTAGAATTCTCCATCTCTTGGATCCATAAATGGACCCCAGAAGTTGATTATACCGACGAACAAATTCCGTGTTTGTACCGTGTCTATTATAATAATTTTTGGGACAAACTGATGAAAAGAGATCCCAAGACGAAGGTATTATATGGCCAAGAATTGTTAGACTTTATCAGCCAGAAAATCCAAGATTATGGTATTGAGTCGCATAAAGTATTGATCGCGGACAACTCTGTGAAGCATATTGCTAGGAGAATTTCCATTCAAGATGAAAACACAGAAGATATGATAAATGAATATCTAGATGAAGTTAGGAGAAATATTCTTATCAATATTACTCATTATGCAAAATCAGACAACACTTCTATGAGAAGTGAAACAAGTGAAGATGCTCAAGAAGATAAAGATATTCAACCATGTGGAGGAGATTCGCCAGAAGATTTCCTATTAAAATTAAAAGGAAAAGAGGTGTAAAACTTATCTCGAACAGTGAAAAGTCACCATCAACAGTAGAAACACTGTTGTAACAGTAGATACACTGTTCCTAGGACCCAAATAGGGGCCCAATATCTCTGTTCATAGATGCTTTTGTATTCTATAAATAAGTTTGTTTTTCTTAGTATTATTATTATTATTATTATTATTATTATTATTATTATTACCACTATTGGTAAAATGTTATGCCCGTTTGGGTGAAGCCTCTCTAGTTAAGTCATCTCATTCATTTTTAGAAGGTAGTTTAATCTTTTCCTTTTCCTACTAAGTGTGGCCACGTTTTTCCTCACCCAATTAAGTATCTAATCAGATGCTAAACCACCTTTTCACGTTCTTAAACACTTAGAGATATTAGAGCAAGGTTCCAAGTGGAGAAAATACTAGGTTTTCAAGCGTTCTTCAAAACAATTTGAGTTTCGCCAAGAACATTGTTCTTTCCAGGTATGTAAGGTTTCCCACAATGTTTGACTTGTTCATTCTCACTACATACATCTAAATTTATCCATAAAATTGTCATATCTAAAGGATTTTGTTCAATTATTTAACATGGAGGTTGTTGGTTCTTTTGTGTTATGAATCTTTGGTAAAAGTTATATTTCAAAAGGGATTGTATGAAAGTTTCCATGTATTTATGTTGGGTTTGAGAATAAAAAAGAGTTTAGGAGAAATTTCCCAATTTTAAACTAATTTGGGGCCCAAATTCAAGCTTGAAAATTTATCGGGGTTCTGGGGAGGGGCTTGGCGCAGCGCGCTATGATAGCGCCAAGGCTGAACTTCAGTTGTTTAGGCCCTGGGGCGACGGCCAAAAGTACGCCAAGGCCTGAATTCTGAAGTTCAGGCGTTGGAGCGACGCACCAGCAGTACACCAAGGAGTTCTGGACCAATTTTTCATTGGTTCATCCAACACATGTTCCTTTAAGTTGTGGCTACGTTTCGCTCCATTTACCTTTAAAAATCCCTGCATATCCTAACCACATGTCTCCGAGTACATTTAAAAATCAAAGTGAGTTTAAGAGAAAAGTTCAAGAGCTTTTATTGGGTTGATTTTGAGTTCTTGAGTTCTTGATCCTTTTTTAAACTATATTCCTAATTATTGAATTGGTATATGTTATGAATTGAGGTTCTTGAGTTGATTCATTCATGTGTATATTTCAGCATGGACCCTATGAATTGAGTATTCTTAAGATGAGTAGTATCATTGAGTTCTTAATTTTTGAGTTTTTGAGTTCTGTGTATTGAGTTTTCTATATTGTTGTTGAGATCCTTCAATTGATTCGTTCATGTCTATATTTCAGCATGAACTCTATTTTGAGTTATAAATCTTGAGAATCCTTTAAAGCCAATATTTGTGTTTTAAACAGAGTTTTTGAGGAAAGTTTAAAGAGACATTTTGAGTAAAGTTTAAGGGAACTAAGTATTCCCAAATGATCATTTTTGCATTGAGAAAAGAGAAACTTTGATTTCTAAAAAGAGTTTATGAGTTCAGAGATATTTCAGAACAGTTACCTCTTTTAAGAGGATAGTTTGAGCAATTATCTCAAACCAGAGAAAAAGTATGTTTTATACATTTGAGCAAAAGGATATATTATTGTGAGTAGTATTGAGCATTGTTATGGGGATGAGTTCAGACAACTCACATTTCTCATAAACCATATAGCCAACTAATTGGATAAATGATCGTACTCTTTAGACGACTCCTTATTGCTTTCAAGCATAACTTAATGGATCCACTTAGTTGAGGTGTTCTATACCCCGACAATGTATATGACAGTTTTGGCAGCGTGAGCGAGACGTTGTATCATCACATAGCTCATAGTGATGGTTGTCAGTTAGAGAATCTCCCAAATAAGAGTAAAGAGTAATTTATTGTATTTTTATATACATCCTTGAGTTAATATCTTCTATTCATGTAGCTTTAAACATTGTATCTTTTGTTATTGATTTTGTATTGAGTTGAGTTGAGTACTCTTCCAGTCTTGTCTGTTCAGTTGTATATGCTTTCAATTCTCCTTGCATGCTTGTACATTTAATGTACTGATGTCATTCGATCTGTAACTTATTATGATGCAGATACAGGTGTTCATGATCATCAAGAGGCGGTTCGTTGAGATAATTTGTCATTTAAGTTAGATTTGGTGCGCCTCTTTGCATTCCGGAGGATTTCCCCTTTTTCCCTTTCAATTTAGTCTTTTTAGGGTGTTGTGGGTCTTGTCCCAACATCCATGTTGAACTATAGAGGCTTCATAGATAGAAAGAGTCGAGGTGTCTCTTAGCATTTACTTCGTTTGAGTTGTTTTACAAATTATAAGTATTACTATTGAGTATTTTTTTCAGACTTTATGAGTTGAAGTATTTGAGTTTAAGGGATTTCATTATATTTTAAACCTTTTATTGCCTGAGTTAGTTTTCCCTTGTAGTCAGTCAAGATGAGGGTTCGCTTGAGGACTAGTAATGGTTCTTGAGTGTCGTCCACTTCCAGGGTGTAGGCTCGGGTCGTGACACAGATGCCCTCAGGTGTGGCTCAAGTCCATCCATGTCGTAATGACAATCAACTTATGCGTGCACCGTATATATGGCAAGATCTTTGCACGATCAAGCAATATACCTCTCAAAACATGGTTGCACAACCTGGAAGACGTAGACCCATTTACTAGCCACCTGACTTATCGGCACATTCCTTTCGCCTTCACAAACCTAGAATCTTTCATGGATGATAACTCAACTCGCCGCATTACATGAAAACACACATACCGATAAGATTTTGATGCACTCACCATCTTCGCCTAAATTTCATTATCAAGTCCACACCTCTTGCTAACCAAGCTGCCAATATACTGCTCACAGAGTTTCAGGAAAACTGGTGATTGGTCACAATCTAGTAAATTTGAGCAATAACTATCCATTTGTCCAATATTTTAACAACACCCAAACAACATTACACGATGGTGCGACAAGCCAACCAAACATGCCTTCACATAATACCTGTAAATATAGTACCCCATTGATTGGAAGTCATCCCTCAAAGATACCTCAATCACATTTGGATGCTTCAAATGAGAATCAACTCACAGAGACAAATGCGACGTGATTCTATTTGTCGTAGGTCCTGACTGACACAGCTCAATCTAGCTTCATTGTATGCAATCAATCCTTCTCAAATAGTAGCATTGACTTGACCAATTTTGATGAGCATGGAGAACAACTATTTTTTGTTTGACGTAGTCTATACACGGAAGTTCCCAATTAACTCATACATTTGCAATAAAGTCACTTTGATACCACTTGTCACATGCTTATTTTCAACTACACATCTGTGGCACATAATTTACCCATGCGGCGCCCAAATCTCCCCATAGCTTAGGGCCAGCCATTCAACTTTCCCAGGTTCCTCAGTACAATCCTTGTACCAGTGGACAAGTTAGCCCCAATACTCCCCTCACTGTGCCGCCAAACTCATGTCTAGCTATGGAACTGACATGCATTTGACCTATGTAGCACACCCTTACATGCTGGATCACTTCCATGTGCGCCATGGGGTTTGGCTACAGACATACTTGTCCCGTGTCTAGACCTAAGCATTGTTGCCGCATGCATAGTCTTATCCTCAAGCTTGTCTGACTCCTCGTGCATGTGCACTTTCCTTTGTTTTGCCTAAGTAGGGAAACTTACAATCCTCGGCCTTAGCCATGCGTGTCTTCCTTTTCATGCCTTCATTTGTGTTATGGCATAGCCCGCACATCATGCATACAAGTTCCATAGTGCAGCGTTGCCCCACGACTGCACTTCTAGTCCAACGTACCCTTTCTCGCCTAGTTGAACCCTTGCTAAGCTCACAAATAGCTGACAAGGCTCACGAGTGAGTCCCTCAATTTCTCAATCGTCTAGGAGGTCTCTTTCCACCAAAAAGGACGACCTAGAGATCCCGTCGTTTCAAATAGCAAGCCTCCTGCATGTCGGGATGCCCAATGCTGGCTACCGAGTCACACGCTGCCCATAGAGCTCCCTAACTCATATGGTTACCTAGGACACTCCTTTGACATGCCCAGGTTGGCCCTTGAAGTTCCCCTTCAAAGCAGCACACTTGGGTTTAATAGCTTAAGATTTTAGATGAGATGACCACACACTTCAACATGGTATTAGAGTAGGCAGAGGTCCTGAGATCGAATCTCACTGCCATCCATATCAAAAAGAAATTTCACATGCTTGACCCATGGAAAAGAATCAGGTTCGCACGTGAGGGGGAGTGTTGTATACTTAACTAATAAAAGTGTGCACTCTCTAAAATCTTAATTTTTTAGATGAGATGGTCATACAATTCAACACAAATCTATGTGCAAAGTCTAAATGCCTACTTACTTTCCCTATATGCATAATATGGGGTCAATATTGTTTTTAGTTTTCTATGTATGCTATAATTAAGTGTATAAATATATGTAGAACTTAGTAAGTGCCATCACATTTCTGTATAGGAAAAAAATGTTTGTAAGTTAGGAAGCAAACACATAAATTTACATCAATGGTTTCTATTTGGCGAGTTCTTGCAGTAGTAGTTGCAGTGCTATACCTTGTTCAAGCATTGTACAACATATTCATGAAAAAGAAAAAGAAACTTCCTCCAGGTCCTAAAGGGTTTCCAATTATAGGAAATCTCCATATCGTATTAGGCAAAAATCTCCATCAAACTCTTCATCATATAGCAAAAAACATGGTCCCATAATGAGTATGCGATTTGGTTTTGTTCCTGTAATTGTTGCTTTATCTCCTCATGCAGCTGAACAATTCTTGAAAAAACATGATATTACATTTGCCAGTAGACCATATAATACAGCTGCTCAATACATTGCATATGATCAAAGAGATATGGTTTTTGGAAAATATGGACAACATTGGAGAAAAATGCGAAAATTGTGCACATCAGAATTGCTTAGTAACTTCAAAATCAATTCATTTCGGTCTATGAGAAAACAAAAGCTTGGAATATTTGTGAATTTTGTTAAAAAAGCAGCTTCTAATCATGTTGAGGTTGATCTTAGTGCTAAATTTGATGAAAGGGGTTTTAAAAATATAATTGAAGAGACTTTATTTATAGTGGCATCACCAAATATTGGTGAGTTCTTTCCTTTCATGTGTTTGATTTGCATGGATTTATAGCTGGGTGATAAAGAATACTTATGTCATAATCCTTGAGTAATTTCAACCACCTCTTTTGTATGAGATTAAGCTCTTTCTGAGTAAACACATACTGAAGGCTCTTGGGATCGGTGAACACATCCACATGAACACCATAAAGATAATGTCGCCATATTTTTAAAGCAAAAACTACAGCAGCCAACTCTAAGTCATGGGTTAGGTAATTCTTCTCATGCATCTTCAACTGTCTGGAGGCATAATCTATAACTTTGCCATTCTACATTAGTACACAACCCAAACCAACTCTAAACGCATCACAATATACAACAAAGCCTTGCGTAACTTCTGGTAAGGTCAACGATGGGGTAGTCATCAACCTCTTTTTCAATTCCTGAAAGCTTTTCTCACAAGCTTCAGACCATTGAAACTTCACTATTTTCTGAATCAACTTGGTCAAAGGGGATAAAATAAACGAGAACCCCTCTACGAACCTTCTATAATATTTAGCCAAACCCAAGAAACTCCTAATATCATATGGAGATGTGGGTCTAGGCCAATTCTACACTGCCTCTATCTTTTGGGTATCAACTCTAATTCCATCACCGAAAACTATGTGGCCCAAGAACGCCACAGACTCAAGCCAAAACTCACATTTAGAGAACTTAGCATATAACTCATTATCTTTCAAAGTCTAAAGAACTATTCTGAGATGGCTAGCATGATCTTCTTCATTCCTTGAATAGATTAGTATGTCATCAATGAAGACGATAACAAACATATTTAAGTAAGGTTTGAAAACTCTATTCATGAGGTCCATGAATGTTGCAGGTGCATTGGTCAAACTGAACGACATGACTAGAAACTCATAGTGACCATAACGGGTCCTGAATGTTGTCTTAGGAATATCACATTCCCTAACTTTCAATTGATGGTAGCCAGATCTGAGGTCTATCTTAGAAAAATATGAAGCACCCTGAAGCTAATCGAAAAGATCATCAATTCTTGGAAGAGGATACTTGTTCTTGATGTTAACCTTGTTCAACTGGCGATAATTTATACACATTCTAAGGGAACCATCCTTCTTCCTCACAAATAAGACTGGAGCGCCCCAAGGTGAGATACTTGGTCAAATAAAACCTTTCTCTAAAAGATCTTTCAACTGCTCTTTTAACTCTTTCAACTCTGTTGGTGCCATTCTATATGGCAGAATAGAGATAGGACGAGTATCTAGAAGAACATTTATACCGAAGTCTATCTCTCTCATGAGGGACTCTGGGTAGATCATCTGGAAAAACTTCTGGAAACTCTTTTACTATAGGAACTGACTGAATAAGAGGTATCTCAACACTAGAGTCATTAACTCAGACTAAGTGATAGACACACCCCTTGGAAACTAACTTTCTTGCCTTAAGGTACGAAATAAAACTTCCCTTAGGCACTGCTGAACTACTTTTCCACTCTAAGACTGGCTCATTAGGAATTTGGAACATGACAACTCGAGTTCTACAATCAATGGAGGCATAACAGGCATGAAGTCAGTCCATACCTAGAATGACATCAAAATCTACCATGTCCAACTCAATTAAATCAGCCATGGTATCTTTGTGATTGATGAAAATGACATAATCACGATATACTCGTTCAGCTAGAATAGACTCCCCAACATGTGTAGAAATACAAAAGGGTTCAGAGATTTTCTCAGGAGTAACATCAAACTTATTTGAAACATAAGGGGTTACAAAAGATAAACTTGCTCCTGGGTCTAGCAAAGCATAAACATCAAAAGTAAAGACTTTGATCATACCAGTGACAACATCTGGAGAGTTCTCTTGCTCTTGGCGACTAGTGATCGCATAAAGACGGTTTGCTCCTCCGCCCGTACCGGATGTAGCTCCTCTAGGTACAGCCCTGTCTGGTGGTGCAACTGATGAAGATTGGGCTCTATTGCCCTGATTTCCACTACCTTGCCTGTTCTTAGGGCACTCCTTCATGAAGTGACCCTCTTGTCCACACTTGAAACAACCTGACTGGCCATCACGACACTCACCTGGGTGGGTTCTACCACACCTAGCACATGCAGGAGCCAAGTTACCCCCTTGTGCTACACTACCCTGAGACTGCGCAGGTCTAGCTCTGAAGTTCTGCGAATTCTGACCATTATACTCACCTTTTTTTCTGGATGCAGGTGTTCTAGCAGATGATGGAGCTGGTCCATTTTTCTTTTGTTGAAAGGATGAACGGTTCACATTACTTTTCTGCTGTCCGGACTCATTTCCTGTCTTAGCCTTCTTGTTTCTAAACTCCTCTCTATCCCTCATCTTCTCTTCTTCTACCTGCTGCACATAGACCATCAACCTTGATATATCCATGTCCCCAATTAGCATCGCTGCCCTGCCCTCCTTGCTTGATAGATGATACAACCCAGTAACAAACAGACTCATTCTACTCCTCATATCCATAACCATCTCCGGAGCATAACGGGATAGTTGGGTGAGCTTCAACCTATACTCATGAACACTCAAGGAATCCTTCTTAAGGGTAAGAAATTCTTGTACCTTAGCCTCTTTCAGTTCTCGGGAAAAGAAACGCCCCAAGAAGGCCTCCTCAAAACATGTCCAACTCGCAGGTGGTGCATCATCAGCTCTACCCTCTTTCCAGTGGTCAAACCAAGTCCTAGCAACATTCTTCAACAAAACTCTCTGGATCCTCAATAGTGCTTGAACCCGTGAAACTTGGAGGATTCATCCTCAAGAACTCTTGGATCCTCAAAGTATCAGTCATTTCATGTCTAGCTCCTCTTTGTTGCCCATCTTGGTTGGTCACAACTTGGCTCAACATCTGGATAGCCTCACGGAACTCAGCATTGGTAACCTCTCATTGGGGATGCACTTCAGATGTATTGGGTACCCATTGCTCCCCAACATTCCTCCTAGCAGGACGACCTCTGACAGCTCTTCGTGGAGGCATGATTATCTGAAAACACGCGCAAGCACGAATTAGAAGGAAACGTTTTAGAGATCAAACTCTAACGCACGAATATGTGTGTGACAGAAGTGAGATAATTTTCCTAAGTGTTGCAGCCTCCTAATTATAGATGTGGTGCGCTTTACACCGATAACTAAGACTCTACAGACACGGCTTCATAGACTCCCTAGAACTCTTGAACTCTGTGCTATGATACCAAGTTTGTCACGCCCCGAGCATACATCGCGGACGTGGCTGGCACTTGAGAACCATTGTTGGCCCCAAGTGAACCCTTGGCCTGACTTACTTACTCAACGGAATACTCTGAGCATTATTACAATGCTCAAAGTACCTATTCAATTGTTTAATAAAATAAATTAAAATGTTTAAAAGTCAACATTCAACTTGGCCAAAATGGCAACTCAAGTCTTAACATATGAAATGATAATGTAAAGATCACTGAACTACTAACTATCTATGAAGCCTCTAAAACAAAGAGGGATGTCGGGACAGGACCCCCGATCATCTTAACAACTGAAAACTAGAAAGCAAATGATAAAAGAGTCCTTCAAAATGCAATGAGGCTCACCAACTGACTCTGAGTGTTCAACCTAATCTACAAGGCGCTGGATGTTGATCCTGGTTACCTGCGTCTACATCATAAGACGATGCAGGCCAACTGGCATCAGTACATTGAATGTACGAGTATGCGAGTTGGAATGCTAAACACAACTTAAGCTTGAAAAGGATCTGAAAGGAACACTTACCTTGACTTTACTCAACTCCTGAATAACTTAACTCAATATAAAGCAATAAACATATGCAATATATAGAAAGCTTGTAAAACAGTGGAAAACAACCTAGTTCGTTAAAGAAAATGCAATAACAAACTCAACTTTACTCATATAATAAAGTAATATAGTTTATGTGGGAGTTTCTCTAACCGACAACCACCACTGTGAGCCTAAGTGGTGATACATCGTCTGGCTCACGCTGCCAGAACTGTCCTATACTTTGCCGTCATATAGAACACTTAACTAAGTGGATCTACTAGTCTATGTTAAAAGCATCTTAAGGACTTGTCTAAAAAGTATGATCCTTTAATACCCATGATGGCTACATGGTTTATGGAGACTTGAGCTAATATGAACTCGCATCCCCATATCGGTGCTCAATACTACTCCCAAAATATACTTAGCTCATATGTTTTTAAAATAATTTTCTTTCTTTGTTTTGAGATAATTACTCAAAACTTAGCTTAAAAGCTCTCTTGGAATCGATGTTTCCCTTTCTTATTCAAATGTGAAAACTTAGCTTAAAAGCTCTCTTGGGGATTTCTACTTTTCTTCAGCATTTTTAGCCTTTCTTTCATGTATTTATCCTTGCCTTGTCATTTAGCCTTCATAGCTGCAAATCATCAAAATATCATCAGAATAGAACACAGTTAGGCATTGAGGACACTAATTATTGAACTAAAAAAGCCTCAAATAAATGTAAATCTACCATTCATCACACATTAGAAAGTTGTTAAGAGAATCATGAGATACTTAAGATGCACTACTAATTACAAATTATGTTATGAAGAGAGTGACTTACAACTGGTGGGTTACTCCGATGCTGATGGGAAAGGAGAATTGGATGAAAGGAAGTCTATTTCTAGTTATGTGTTTTTTGTTAATAATGGTATCATTTCGTTAGGGTAGAAAGAAAGAAATATGTATAGCTTTATCAACTATGAAAGCAGAGTTCATTGCATGTTTTACAATAATACAACAAGTTGTGTGGCTAAAGAGATTCATGAAACACCTAGGGATCATTGGTAGGTCGATGGATCCGGTGCAAATCTTTTGTGATAGCCAAGCAACAATGGCTTATACTAAAGACCCTAAGTATCATAGTAAGATTAAGCATATAAATACAAAGTATAATTTTGTCAGAAAATCACTTTATAGTACATTTCTACACACAAGATGGTAGTGATCCCTTAACAAAGCTAATACTTAGATATGTGTTTGTTTAACATGTGAAATATCTAGGATAACGCATGATGTGGAACGATATATTTCCTTATTTGAACATCTTGATCAAGATGTGTGGATATTTCTTTTTAAAAGACTGCACATATTTTTTTCATGATTATTTCATACATTATTATTGATTAGCACATTCAGAATACTAGAGTATGTCATACAAGTTGAGAAGTGAAATCATAGGCTTCAAGCAAAGGGGAGGAGAAAACATTTATCAAGCTTGAGACAGGTTTAAACAATTGCTAATCGCGTGTCCATATCATTATCAAGCCAATCAGGTACTGGTTCACACATTCATAGAGGCCTGGAGCATAATACAAAAGTAATTCTAAACTTTGTTGCAGGTGGACAAGCCCTAGAGAAGACATATGATGAGTTGTTCGAGCTTTTAAACAAATTGTCATAAAGTAACCCAAAATGGAATGGAGATGTATCAAGAACTGTGGTACAAAAGGTTGTTGGAATGTTAGAACTGGATCTCATAACTGCACTGACTGTAAACATAGTTGCTTGGCAAAACCATATAACAACGCAAATCAATAAGCTCACACTGGGGCAACACATGGGGAAAATAAAGGTAGTATAACAACCCTAAGGATAGTGCAAAGTTTGCGGTAATAGAGAGCACATGACTGAATACTGCGAGTCAAATTCAGATTTGGCTAACTATGATGGGGATGCACAAAGAGGTGGAGGAATACAAAATTATGAAAACACATATAACCTAAGCTGGAGAAATCACCCAAACTTCTCATGGGGTGGTAATCAAAATCAAAATCAGGCTCATGAGAAAAATCAATACCGATCGCAAGGAAACCAACAAAGAACCATGTCTAATGAGGAGATGTTTAAGAAGATGATGAGAGAGTTAGCAAAAACCAATGTGAATGTGGGTAAGTTTGCAGCAGAGTTGAACAACCAATTGTCCACCCAAAATTTGGAAAGGCAGCTTGCATAATTTGCTAGTGCTCAAAATTCATACCCACAAGGAGGTATACCGAGCAATATGACCCAAATCCAAGGCAAGTGCATGGTGTGGGTACCCGTAGTGGGCTGTAGTTAGAATAACTGTCTCCAAATAAGAGAAATACTGAAGTAGTGAGTGGAAAAAAACAAGGAGAGGTTGGTCATAGTTCGAATGACAAGAGGGTTGCACCTCAAGTGAAACCACCTCCTTCTTTCCCACAAAAATTCAAGAAGCAGAGCGAAGATGAATGCTTTGGTAAGTTTCTCTCTCTCCTTAAACAAGTTCACGTTAATCTACCTCTGGTTGATATTTTGCAGGGAATCCCTAAATACGCTAAATATGTATAGGAGATGGTGACAAATAAGAGGAGGTTGACTAAGTATGAGACGGTAGCACTTACTGAAGAGTGCAGTTCCAGAATATAGAATAGGTTGCCCACCAAGTTGAAATATCCGGGTAATTTCATGGTGTAAATTACAATTTGGCAAAGTGTTCATCTCATGGGTTATGTGATTTAGGTTCAAGTAAAAATCTCACGCTTACATCCTTGTATCAAAAGTTGAGGTTGTAAGTAGGATCAGACTTAGCTAATAGATAAAAGTAGAAAGATATTTTTTTTACCCTTTTCTCTTTTTAAAAGCACTTTAAAAAAAATACTTATTAAAATAAGTTAATTTTAGAAATTTAACCAAACATGATATTAATAATGTACAAAAACGATTCAAGTTTAGCATTATCAAGAAGTGAGACCGACGGTATTAACAAAAATCAATCCAAACTAGTTTATCAAGTTTCTTGATTGAGATTATAATTTTATAAAAATGAATTCTTTCAAAATAAATTTGCATTTTGATGAAAGCAACTATTAGTACCTAATTTTTAGTCAAATTGTGTGAAACATTTTTTGCAATGCCGCAAAAATAATAATGCAACCTTGAATTGAAAGGATGGAGCCCAATAGAGCCTAGACGAGAAACTGAGGCTGTTTTGCAGACAGTAACGGTTGTTTTATCTCTACCTTATTTGATCAATGCTAAAATTCATCCCAGTTATGTAATTGTACTAGAAATATTTAGCTTCGGGTGTTGTATTGTCTATGTAGGCATAAATCTTCGACTCAAAAAGCAAGCAAAAGGCAGTATGCATTCTAGATTTCAGTATAATATCCAAAAAAAAACAGTTAATATTGAAATCTAAGGCTTTAAAAAAAAATCGTACTTTGACCTGGATCCAGACATTATTTTTGCACTCCAGAATCTCGAAAGAACAAGCAAATACAGAAAATAAAGCTCATCTTGAACATGTGATCGCGAAGAATTCCCATGTTATCACTTGAACATGCCAAATCTTATTATCCCTCTGCTAAGATATGGAATCATTTATAATCTTGGGTGATTATTCTGGGCCGGTTGGCTGCTGCTGTGTGATACAATGTATATTTCCACCTGCCAGTACAATTTCCCTAGCACCTTCAATTCCTACAACCTGCACCAATCATATATTCAAAATTGAGTTCTGGAGGAAAAAATCAGATTTTATAACTGAAGCGTGACGAAATATTGGGTGCAAGAATGAGTTAAAGCATGATTTTTTCTTTCCATCACAGTATTAGACTGCAATTGATCAAGTCATTTCATCGAATATTTCATGACCATAGTGGTTAAGAAAAAAGTTAACATATTTAGCATCTCTCAATTACAATGCCAAATCAGTGGGTGCTAAATGATAATGGAACTATGTGCATGTACGAGGCGTAGGTTTAACGATTACTAAACTATGTGGATGCATGAGCACATCAATAGTCATCATTTATAATCATATGCTTGGTCTTGTTTGTTCCTTTCTTTTTTCAATGGATTCTTCTGTCTAACATCCGAGTTTCTTGAAGGAATCTTTCTCATGACTTTATTATTATTGTCTTCGATCATTCTAGGTCATGAAAAGCAATATTTACTGCAAAGGGTTGCCTGGTAACTTTTTTATACTGGTCTTTCCATTATGTTCAATAACTACTGACTCTTGCAAATAGCAACCAGATCAAGTTCCTTGCTTACCTCATGATTTGGAAATGCCAGTGAGAGGACTCTAATAGCTTCTTCATCCCATTTTTTATCCCCAAATTGAGGAGTAATAATTGCACCATTAGCAATGTAGAAGTTTACATAAGAAGCAGCAAGCCTTGTACCTGAAGGCCTAGGTTTAGCGTCACCATCCTGTAAAAGACAATAGTAGGATGAGATCAGAATGATAGACTCCCAAAAAAGAACCGAGAAAGATGCTTGATTTTCTACTTACGGATAGTAGTTTCTCAAGAAAGTAGAATGGTGAAGCTAGAAAAGTGCTTGGGGGACTTTGGAGTTTGGAAAGATTACTATTGCATGAGATCTATAACGTCACTAATATATTGTTCCTCAAGATATAATTTAGTTTCAAAGGACCGTGTTTTTCAAAAAAGGCATAGGTGTGCATCCCCTGAATCATGGATATTTCATTCAAGCAGTCGTTACAGAAGGTCAAGTTACATTCTGCTTTTCACAGAACATGACCAAGAAGTCTGTCAAAAGCTTCGAATTAAAAGGCCACACAATTTCTCTAGGGACTTCATCTTTTGAGTCGATGCAGTGATGTAAAAGGATAGTTGTTTCAATTAATTTATACACAGAGATTTATGATTACTGTTCTGTGAGCAAAAGGAAAGTTACATTTCAACAGAGAGGAAGACGACGACAACAACACACCCAGTGTAATCAACAGAAAGGAAGACAACGTCATAGAAAAAACAAATGTAATCCATATTTAGTGATCTTTGATCCAAAATTTCAACTGATGAAAACCATCCTACCCATGAATGTGTTGCATATAAATAGAAAAAGAAAAGAGAACTAAATCATCATTTCTATATCATATTAACAAATTCTACCAAACATTGACTTGAGAGTCATTGATCTTTTTAGACAGCACTGCAATTTATCTTTTTTCTTTTTATTTTATGAATGACAGTTGTAGAATATTACCAAAAAGGTACCAAAAACATTACCTGAACTATTCCAGCTGCTTCCTCATCTGTCATATAGAGTGGCCCAGGTACATGGAGTTTGATCACTTGTATTTTTCTACCACTGGCATCAGAAGTATTTTCAAGAATAGAGAGTGCTTCAAAGGATCTTTCATACTGTTCATCAGATAGATCATCAGTCCAAGACAACAAAACAACACCAGGTTTCACAAAACAGCACATGTTGTCGATATGACCATTTGTATCCTCATCACCTGCAACGTCAACAGTAAACTAAAACCTAACTATTCACTTCTCTATGATTATTTTGGAAAAAAATAGAAAAATAAAGGGAAACATCATCAAGGTCCAGTGCATAAATTTTGAAAGATGAACAATAAAACCGTGAACTCATTGAACAGTTAACATCCTAATAAGTTATTTGAAAACGACACTTAAACTCTCTAATAAGAAATTTTTTATAGGTTAATAGCCTCCAAGTAACTAATAAAATTTTAATATACCAACTTTATTCCGATTATTAAAATTAATATTCTTTTATGTAGGTCCCTTTGGATTGTTCATTAGAGAAAAAAATTGAATGTGATTCTGCGTTGTCATTAAAATATAAAGTATTTTAGATTATTAAAGGGTATTTTGATCCTGCAATAACGTTATAACCGACTCAGTATTCAATTCTCTTCTTATCTTTCCTTCAACTAATTTCTTCTTCGCAAATATGAAAACAACATATATATATCAAGTTTTAAAGACTTCTTTGTAATGAAATCCTTATAATTGGCTCAGACTTAAAGGTCAATACCATTAAGTTTGCTAATTTTGTACTTTAACATTTCCAGAGAGGTTCTTTGGAGATGCCCGGAGGCTAGAAGTGTACATGTGGTGTACACTAGGACGATTAAGGACATGTACGATGGAGTCAAGACCCAGGTAAGGACAGGCAGACACGCAGAGCACTTCCCAGTTGTGATGGGGTTGCACCAGTGATGATCTCTTAGCCCATTTTTATTTGCTTGTTAATGGATGAATTGACGCGGCAAATCCAATGTGCGGTGCCATAATGTATGTTATTTGCAGAGGATATAGTTCCGATTGATGAGACTCGTGGCAAAGTTAACCTAAGTTGCGGGGACTCTTCACTTTCGATGCTGCACCCGTGTCGGATTCTCCAAAAATACACTACTTTTGGCAAATCCAACACGCACCCCTTGACATTTGTGAAGAGTCCAAGCAACACAGAAGTTAACGCTAAGTTGGAAGTTTGGAGACGGACTCTGGAGTTTAAGGGATTCAAGTTGAGCAAGACCAAGACAGAATATTTGGCGTGCAAGTTCAGTGATGAATCGCATGAACCTAGCATGGAAATGAGGCTTGATATCCCGACAATCCAAAAGAGATGAAGTTTTAAGTATCTTGGATCTATTACCAAGGATAGAGGAGATCGATGATGTCACACATTGTATTGGTGTAGGAAATTGCAAGATTCTCACAGCTGTTTGTCTTATTCAAAAATGAGAATGGATGCACATCATACTAATGACACAACCAAGGATTGAACTTTGTTAAATCCAACACTACCACATGAAAGCATGGAATTTTGCAGGTCAAGGACACAATTTGACTAATATTAACTATGTGCACAGGAAAATATAAGTTCATGAGCAGAATGAATACCAAGCAACCCTCGAGGCAGCCAAATAATCTTCCTGACTCCAAGATATGCTTTTAGTTCATTCTCAATCTGTTCCTTAGACAAATGGGGATTCCTGTTTTTGTTCAGGAGGCACTCTTCTGTTGTGAGACAAGTCCCTGAAGAGAGGATAAAAGAGGATAAGATAGCATGTTCTTTGCATCTAAACAACAATCACTAGATCGGTATATGAATTCAGAATACATACAATATGAGATTCAAGGAAAACAGATAAAGACACCCCATGGAACTGATAAACGCCTAAGTAGATGAAAGTAAATTACCAGCAGAACCTTCAACTCTTTTTTTCAGCATTCTAAATTCAATATGTTGGCACATTCAGTACCTTATATTACTAGCTATAAAATTTAAGATGTCATAGTTCAAGAATTAATAATTAAGTTTTGTAACGGAGAAGCTATGACGTGGTTTTTGGCTTCCATACTTTACTTGCTTAATATCTTACAGGCAGATAATCGGGAGTTTGTCTATGACTGGAGTTTCATAAATAGATCACAGCTACCGAAAGCAACTCTCTGAAATGGAGAAGAGACTCGTTTTCAAACTATAAGGAAATCAGAAAATAAATAAAATGTATCTACCTTCTCCATCAACATGAATGCTTCCACCTTCAAGAATCATAGACTGTGGAAACCTTGGGAGCTTTTCAATTGCCAAAATCTAAGCAAAAGAACAGAATAATTAACTCAATGGAGGTTTATCTAATGACCAATAATGTACTATCAACAAGACACATTTGCAGCATTTACAGTTTGCAGACCTTTCTTGCAACAAGAAGGTCAAGATTCCAGTCTTTGTAACAGCCCTCATCAACACCTATATATTTCAAATATCACCATCATGAATGTGTTTTGCCAGAGAGAAAGAAATCAAACGTATCTTGCATCAAATCCAAGGACAGCCATATATTACTGAATATGGTTTTGAGACAATATTACTATGGCAAGACAGAAGTCACAGAACAAAGCACACATGTGATTTAACCAAACACACTAAAGTATGTTTCTCTTTGTGGAAGTTCTAGGCAATCAAAGCAGAATACGAAACACAGAAGATAAATATCCTGAGTCCTTCAACATATCATCAAACTGTATTTCTATGGATTCCATATGATATGACAAGCGGGAGAATAATCGTGTCATATGCTGGAGCTGAATGCTAAGAAAGCCTCAAGCATTTGAGAAGGAACAAGTCAACATAAAGTACCATCATGTCAGATTGGCTATTAGCTAATTATCTGATGATTGACATTTGGGGAAAAAGGATTTCTTTAGTGGGATAGATGAGAATTTTCCCTTGACAATAAAAACTCACATTTCTGACTCCAGAGCATATAGCTTAAAGATCAATCTATGGAGGACTAATAGTTTGCTACAAACAAGATAATCATAAGTTTGAACCTTTAGTTCCGTAAATTGCAAATTTGAGACTGTTAGGAACCCAAAAAGTCTCCAACCTTATGCTGAGTACAACACAAAGATAACAACACACTACACTGTTATATATTTCCACCAACTAATAGAACAAATTTACAAATACACAAACAAGATCTGTGAATGATAATTCACCCAACAACCAAGGTATTTCGAGTAACCTTACCCGCCAGTTTAACTACTGAACCAATATCCTCCAGAATAAACTGCCTGTCTTTCTTAATAACCATCTTGACTTCTATGTAACTGCTAAGTAACTGCTAAAAATACATATACATAGTAATAACTAAATAAAACAGTAATATTTAGGTCTTCTTTCCACTCTTCTTCCTGCGTTTATAGACCTTAGTTACAGCAGGTCTAACAGAGACTTGAGTATATTTGTTAAGCCTCCAAAGGAAAAACAAAACCTTAAAATTAATGGAAATCGGATTGCATTTTGTAGGTAACAGGTGAAAACTCCTGGAACAGGAGACTCCAGTTGACAGCTTTTGCGTGAAAAAAGAAAAACAGCATAGATGTTCCTCATAGATATCAAGAGTGGGATCCAAATCTCTTACCACCCCAGCTATTGAAGGTCCAATCAATCCCTGCAACACTTGACACTGCATGTTCTGCATTTGCTATGGTATTTCTGATGACAAACTGCATAGATAAAGATAAAAAAAAATTGTAACTTCTTCCGAGGTGTGACGGTTAAAAGTAAATACCATTTGAATTCCACAGAAAGGAAACAGTAGCTCACAGTTGGACCAGTATCACGAAACCAAGAATCATTGATGCTCATCTCCACAACCCTGATATGTTTAGGCAACAAGCTGCATGCATTTTCCCACTGTACAACATAGATGTGTGTTAGAACCACAGGCTAGGGAATATGATTCTTTTAGCTAAAGAGGGACTATCATGATGTGATAAGAAAACTCTTTGGATGCCTTCAAAAAAATGTCAACCTGAGCAGCACTAGCGCAGACTGTTACTGGTTCAAATCTTGAAATAGCAGATGCTACAGTTGCAAATACACGCTGACCATGGACTGCATAATTTCGCCAGTTATCTGGACGCTCCTACATCTCAATAACACAGCTATCAGCAAATAGACACCCAAACTTTTCTCTGGTTCTTTTTAAGCAATTACTACCAGAATATCCTGCTGCACAGAAAGTTGAGCCAAAAAGAAAGGGAAGGAAAAAGAAATAAATTGGGATATAGTACTAATTGACCAGGGATGAAGATATATAGCCTTTTAAGAAGTTATAAAGAGTCATGACAAGATGTCAACCATACAAATGGTATCATAAAAGGTCATTAAAAAATGTGAAATCTGCAAATCAAACAAAGAGATTGTTCACATTGCGAAATCTACTCAACCAGCCGTACACAGAGGTAGATTTAAAATTTGAAGTTTATGGGTTCTACCAACTCTAGTTTGCCGTTGAACCCACAACTAATTTATGCAACTGGGTTGGCAGTTTATACATGTACATATTTAGCGGATTTCCCAACACATATACAAGGTGTGGAGCTACTGGGTTCAGCCAAACCCGTATAATATACTACACATCCACCTCCGTTCATACTCTACTAAGATGGAACTCTAATACAAAATTTCAAACAGAGACTTCTGAGACTTATGATACAAAAGGGAACTAAGACAACTTTAAACGATAATAAGGAAGGAGAGAACCAGGAATTGCGTTCGTGTTTGCTGATGAGTCAAGTTCCTTCTCACTTGCATCAGAACAGCTTTAAAATACAAGTATGACAATTCGCTCTTAAACAAGAAGTGCAACGAATCGCATTCCTGAATAATATGCAAACTCACTATACAACGAGTTGCTCCAATTCCATTCATCCTGATTGGCACAATGCTTAATTTTGCAGCTACATATTGGCCTGTTACTGAATTACATGCTATATTTGACAAGCATAACTGCATTCTTACTTATCAATTATCTAACGAGTAGAGTTTGTGGGGTGAGATTATATATATTTACATGCATTATTTTATTTTATTATCAATTTTACGGTTACTAGTATTACTATTATGGTCCAAGATGGAAGAAGAGGTTTCTGCTAAACCCGAGTGAGTATTTACACCAGAAACCAGCAACTTTAATTTTCACTAAAAAAGTCGTAACTTCCTCATACAAAGCGAAATGACCCGATTATTTTTCCTAAATGTCTTAAATAATGATACGGACCTGCTCGTTCAATCGCAACTCAATTCCATACTCATTTGCCCAGTCAAATATCACTTCTGCTCGGTAAACAATTATTTCATATTCCGCGATAAAAGTATAATCTCACTTTTGCAAAAATACACCAAACTTTCAGAAGTTTCAGAATAATTTTCGGGATTTCAAGTCAAATATGAACTTCCTATTGAAATTCATCAAATTCTCCTACAACAGAACTAAAAGGGTAGAGTAGGAGCAGCCAAGGGTAACCACAAAAAACATTGGATCATTTCTAGTAGGATTTGTTGCAACCATCCAAAACAAAACTTATTAGATAAAACTTCCATGATTAGCGATCATCCTTATATCCACACAGACACCACAGATGCAGAGCTAACTAACTAACCCTAAAACGAAAGAACAGAACCAGAAACAAAAATTAAATTATGCAAGAAGAATAAATTTCCGTGAAACAATTAGCAAGTTGAAGGAATATAGAATTCTCACAGGCCAACCCATCCAACAACAAGAGTGGAGTTCCCATTCAGCAGGCATACGGTATCCATTTTCAACCGGCGTACCTTTCAGATCCATCACTAACCTCTTCTTCTCTCTCACTAACACAAGCAAACATTACAATACACGGTTTTAAAATGCCCATCAGAAAAAAGCACTGCCGCATCTCTACTTTATATTTTTTTTATTACTCTATCAGTCCCAATACGCGCGACACATTTTAGATTTTAAAATTCAATCAAATCTATTTTTAATTATAAATTTTTTCTATATTTTTTAAATAATTTGAATTATCAATTATTGAGACTTATAGTACTTTTTATTTAGTTTACAAATATATAAAAAAAAAAATTAAATTTGAATATTTCTTGAAAAAAAAATTGATCAAACTTAAATTGTTTGACATTCAAAAAATAAAATGTATTGCATAAATTGGGAAAGGGAGTATTATTGTTATTATTATAAAAATATATATATTATTTTATGGAGCACATCTTTCACCAAACCTGAATGGTGTCCAACTGTCCATATATGGCCCTACAAATAAAACAAGGAATCTTCAGAAAGACCAAAAAAAAAGTGATTGTGACATTAAAAAGATTCCTTTTTTATTTAAGAAAGAAGATTCTTCAAACAATGGGTTTGGTGTATAATGTGTCTTTTTTTTGCAAATTGAATTAAAAGAAGAGAAAATGAATAAAAATGTCATTCGTTTATAGTTTGGCTAAAAATGTATTTGTGTTAATATTTTGGTTCAAAAATATCTTTGTAGTCAATAGTTTAGTTGCTAAATGAGTCAAAAATGCCCTTTTTCAAATAAATGTATTATTTTTATTTTTAAATACATCTTCTTTCTAATTAAAATATTATTAAAGAACCCTATTCTAGTTTTCTTTCTTTTAAAAATCACTTTAACAAATAAAAATATAGAAAATATTTTTTTTCTTCTTAATCTCATTTTATCAATTAAAATAGAATAACTTCATGTACGCTTTCAACGGATAATATATGTCATATATATAAAATAATAGTATATCCATCATTAATTTTTATTTATATAACGATAAAAAATAATTATAATAAAATAAGAATTTTTTTATTTATTATTTTTTCTGAATTGAAGTAGGATAAACATTTCTTAATTTTGAAAGATATTATTAGAAAAATAATGTGTTAAAATAATAAATAATATATTTATTTGAAAAATGAGTATTTTGTCATTAAATAATAATAAGGGCATTTCTGGACCAAAATATTGAATACAATGACATTTTTAAACTAAAGTATTGACTCAAGGACATTTTTGAAACCAAACTATAAACGGAGGTTTGAGGCATTTTTTAACATTTTCCCTTAAAAGAAAACTAAAATTCTTCAAATAATGTGTGTGGTGTCAAATATGTCTTTTTTTGCAATTTGAATTAAAAGAAAATTATTTAGTGGCAGGGGCGAATTTATGTAGTAAGGGTTCGTTCGGTCATGCGATATGAAATTATGATATGTAATCCTGAGATAAAATTATGAGATGAAGTTAAAGTTTTGTTTGGACATGTGATTTGAATTTTTTATGTTGTATGTTTTCTCATAAACATAAAAACCTCATAAGTTATAAAATTATCTCAATTTTCTATACAACCTTAGCAAATAAGCACAAGTTTATAAAATCACATAATACACTATCACAAAGATATTCTTAAGATATACATTATTTATTGATCAAGCTTTAATTCAATAAACAAATTAAATTAAACATAAATTGTAGCGTACTAGTCTTTAATATAATTCACTCACATAGTACGGACAATCTTCTCACGTTGAACTTGCATTTCTTGTTCATATGATTGAGAAGACGAACCAACATTGTTAATTTGAGTCATTGGTTGGTCAATTTTGATGGTAAATATATTTGATAAAAAAAAATAGTGAATATAAATGGTAAAGAAGAAATTGATTTGAAGTAATAATATATTTTATATTTGTGAGAATAATCATTATATGAGATATAAATGGTTTAAAAAGTAATGATATGAATTATAAATTTGATTTACATATTAAATAAATGGTTAGTAGATATATGTGGGGTTGTTTTTACAAAATATAAACTTGTGGGGTTGTTTTTACAAAATATAAACTTGTGGGTTAATTTTTGTATTTGAAAAATCTCAAATCATGATTTGAAATTTTCAAATCATAATTATTTTGGAAATTTTGAGATTTCATCTCATGATATGAAATCAGCGTTAAATCATATGTCCAAACACGGATTTCATCTCATGATTTCACATTGCAATTTCATATCGAATGTCCCAATGTCTACTAAATTTGGGGTATGTGAATTCATGATCATATTATAAAATTAAGTATTTTATGTATATATTTTATAAAATTAGTTTAATATTATTGTAACACCCCGAATTCGAAAGAGGGCAATATAGCAAAAATTTAGAAGTTGCAGGTGCAAGCCACGAGGGTCAACCACGGCCCATGGGTAGGACCATGGACCGTAGGTGGGGGTCCGTGGACTAGCACCCAAAATTGTCCAAAGGTCTAGGAACCACGGCCTGACCAACGGGCCATTGGTCAAACCATGGTCTGTGGTCCAAGATCCCAAATTCAAACTTACTGACCCCAAACGACAGACCACCAGGACGAACCGTCGGTCAGATCATGGTCCGTCGACCAGGGTCGTGGGTCAGCAGTCGACAGTTATAGTTAGGGACAGTTGGGTCTTTTCCTAATTATTTTATATTGATACTACATTGTTTTGCCTATGTATAAGACCCATATATAAGTTATTTTAACCCCTAAATTAGTTCATTCAATTCATTATCTCAAATTCACCAAAAGAAATCCAAAGTTCTTCATCTCCAAATATTTCTCTCTAGAAGTTGAAGAAGAAGGTGAAGTTAGGGCTCAAGGTCAAGTCTTCATTCTCCAATTTCTTGTGGGCTTTGATATCAAGGTATGATAGTTTTATTCATCCATGGAGCCTCCAAGATTTCCCAATTGAAAAGTAGAAATTTTCCAATTTGAGTTAGGATTTTCTTCTAATGTTGTGGGTCTTGATGAATGTTGATTCAATTGATTGGGTTATAATTTTTTATGATTGAATTGATAGGATTACATGTTTTTAGGATGAATTTACATGTACCCATGCTTAATCCATGTTTCTAAGATGAATTTGATATAAGTGGGTTTGATCCATGAAAGGAGAAGTTATGGGTTAGATGTATTCTTGTAGGATGAAAGAGATACATTATGAATTGATTTGAGATTGAAGCATGTAGAATGATTATGTTATACATTGATTTGAGATTGAAGCATGTAGAATGATTATGTTATACATTGCTTTGAGAGTAAAGCAATATATGATGAATTGTTGATTATTGATGTGATTGTTGTGGAAGGGATAGTTCCCACATGATTAGCTTATGTATGAATATGAAAGGTTTTCTCACATTGAATGATTCTAGGTTGAAAGAATTTCTCACCTAAAGTGAATCTAGGCTAAAAGACTAAGCAATTGTTGAGGCTAGAGGCGATTACCCTTGACCTCTAAATGAGAAGGATAAGAGGCGACTACCCTTATTCCTTAAAGTTGAACAAGAAGCGACTACCCTCGTTCCTATTATGATGATTGTACATGGAGGCGAGTACTCATGATCCTTATATAATGATATGAAAGCGATTACCCGTGTCATATGATGTTGGGCATGGAGGCGAGTACCCATGATCCCATATGATGATGGACATGGAGGCAGCACCCATGACCATATAAGAAAGGCAAGAGGCGAATACCCATGAGCCTTTATAGGGAGGTAAGGAGGTGACTCCCCATGTCTATAAAAGATAAGCTAAACATGTTATGATAGGTGATGAGATTGGAGTGTTGCTTGAGATTGTCATCCACGATGAGTAAGACTAGTGGAGGATTACACATGTCTTGGCTAAGTATGCTTTGAGGTTACTTTAAGAAGTATTTCTTATATGTAGAAATGATCTACTATGTGCATTGATTATGCTTATGACTTATATTGTCTAACTCTTATACTTACGATGATGTTTATGCAAGTTATCATATTTAGTACATTCTTGTACTAACACATACTCTTGCCTACATTTCTTATCCAAATATAGGGTTCGACGTTTTCGACTCTCATCCCCGTAGCTAAGATCTATAGTAGAAGGCAATGTTGAAGATTAGTGAGTCCTCATAGCATTCGAGGATTTGGCTACCATTTCTCTTATGTTCTTTTATTTTACGGTTTGAATATTGTTATATGGGTTGTGTCCCAATATTCTATTGTACTAGATGGTTTTTTAGACTAGTTGTATGAGACTTCCGCTTCGTTTTATGAACTTTGATATTGTTTAAAATGTTTTAATTCTTACCGTATTTCTATTATCTTGACTATGAAAGCTAAGTGACTTATATGAGGCCTCTCGGGGTCTTGTATGTCATGTTACATCTAGAGGTACTCCTAGGTCGTGACAATTATTTATTGACACTTATCTTAGAAAAAGGTTGAACGGTGCACTTGATTGAATATTGAGTTATTTATCTATCACTACCAACAAGGATTGTGATGGAGTAGTAAGTATTCCTTAATCCTTAACCAGATGTCTTTGGTTCGAGTCTCTACGGAGTTGTCTTTGTTAGGGAGCATTTTACCCTCACCTGCCCCCAATGTAGGACTTCTCAACGTGAATCCAAATTTAATTGAGCTCAAACGCGGGTACCAAACATCTGGAGGACAACAAAAAAAAATCAATCCTCACTTAAAATAATTTTTCCCTTTTTTACTAGTAATGGGTCCATATTTTACAAATCCTAGATAAGAGTGTTTGAATTGACTCATTTGAAGTATATTTAAGTCAAAAGTATTTTAAAGCAAGGATTTGGTAAAATAAAAAAATATTTTAAGCACTTATTTTTAATGAGAAATTGGTCAAATGAACCCCCAATATATTAGTCAATTTTTGACTACACACTTACATTTCACGGGGGTTCTATTACCACCCAGACATTTTAAAAGTGGAATATTTTTTCTCTTAAAAGGACACACTCAGATTTGTGGTAAGCAGTGGGCTGCATGCGCGTTGCCACGTAAATATATTGTACTTTTTTTAATAAAAATATTATTATTATTCCTTTTTACTCTATTTTCCGTTTATTGATGAAACCATTGATGAAATATAATTATATAAATATTACATCATCATAAAATTTATTTTAAATTTTGCATAAATACTCAACTTTCAAAAATTATTATGTGGCTCCCATAAATGCTCTAATAATGCATTTGGATGGAAGTAGTATATCTGTCAATAATATAATTTTAGATATTTTTTATTTAATTACACATTTAACGCGTTCAAATTTTATTTTTATGATAATTATTTTTTAAAACAATTATAAATTATAAAATAAAACTAACTTATATCTCAAATATTTTTTATGGAACCTCATTAATAATAGTTATAAAGTAATACTATTCAATTGAAATTAATATAATAAATATATTACATTAAAAATAATTATGAATATAATAGACTTAATTAATGGTCTTATATGATTTATAATACGGAAAACGATCAAAAATATCCTTGAACAATAGGAAAAGGTCTAAAACCACCTCCATCCATCTTTTGGTCTAAAAATACCCTTCTATCCATCTTTTTAGTCTAAATATACCTTACCATTCACCTTCTGGTTGTACCCTTGAAACTAACAACCCTCTCTTTATTTTATTTTAAAAAAATGATATTTATTATGTGTTATTTTCTAATTGTATGAATAAAAACCTCACCTCTACTAAAAATATTTATACCTCTTCAAGACAGTAAATCATAATCTTTTTTAATCTAGTAATTTTTGTATTTGCTTTAGCATTTTTTTAAAGTTTGTTTTAGATAATTAATGTATTATAAAAAATATTAGTAATGACACAATTATAGCAACACATTATATTATTCATAAATCCTAAGCCATATTTATTTTCCATTTAAAAAAAATAAATGATAACTTAATTTTTTTTACTAATAATTCTTTGTGACAACTAATTTTTAAAAAATTATAATGTATTATGAATAAGATAATATATTATTATGATTGTGACATTATTAATTTGCTTATGAAATATTAAAGATATGGAGTGGGCCCGTATTCAAAAAAAGAAGAAGCTTACAACAAATGCAAAATATTACTAGATTTAAAAGAAAATGAAGAGGTATATTGTTTTGGCTTGGATAAATTATAAAAATAAAAAATCTAATTCAGATTGAGGTTTTATTTCATAATAATATTTTTAAAATATAACTAAGAGAATGACACATAATAATATTCTTAAAAGATAAATAACTAAAGAGAGAGTTGTTAGTTTCAAGAGTATAAGTAAGCCAAAAAGGTTAATGGAAGGGTATTTTTAGACTAAAAAGATTAGAAGAATGGTATTTTTAGACCAAAAGATGGATGAAGGGTATTTTTGGACCGTTTCCTATAGTTCAGGGGTAGTTTTAGCCCTTTTCCGTTTATAATATGCCAATTATAAATGTTATATAATATAAATAATACTAAAATATTTTTTAAGAAAAATAGAGAGGATGAATAGTTATTCTTCAAATTTGGAGAACTATTACTCACGTTTTGTAAATAGAGAAAAGAGGTTTTTTGGAGTGTGTTTCGACACCCTATTCTGTATGTTATTCTGCAAATATAGAGAGTAAAATAGAGATAGTTGGAGATGGTTTAAGCCGTATTAGTGGGTGTAGTTTTAGGAGCCGGATAAGTTTTTATTTAGGCTAAATTCATAAAATATCTTCTTACTAAAATTATATATTTTTAATAAATATTAAATTTTAAATTATTTTTTATTCATAGTTCTATTTTTTTTCTCTATCCTTCATTGGGTAAAACAAAATTAATGTGTAAATCACAAAGCAAGAGATAATATTTCAGATGGTCACTCAATTAAGGATTTTTTTTCTCAGAAAGTCAGTCAACTATGAGTTCTTTTCTCATAAAGTTAGTAACTTTCTTTTATAACCTCAAAGTCACTCAACTATATGTTCTTCTCTCAGAAAGTCACTCAACTATGAATATTTACAAAGTCACCCAACCTATTTAATTAATTTTTCACTAAAATTTGTTGACATGAAATTTTCTTCTTTTAAAAAAAAAAAAGGAAATTATCCTAAAAAAAGTAGGTTTAAATCGACTAACAATAATTGAGTGACTTTCTGAGAGAAATATCAATAATTGAGTGACTTTCTGAGAGAAGTCATAGCTGAGTGACTTTGAGGTTATAAAAAAGAGTTGATTTACTTTCTAAGAAAAGAACTCATAATTGAGTGACTTTGAGATTATAAAAAAGAGTTAAGTGACTTTATGATAAAAGAACTCATAATTGAGTGACTTTCTGAGGAAAAAAAACGTTAGTTGAGTGAACATCTGAGATACTCTACAAGGCAAGGACGTATCATTCTTCATCACTTCCTTTGATTTGATGTTTCTGATTGAAGATTTCTTCATTACAATTTTTACAAGTTAATTTATAAATTGCTATTTAACTTTTTATAAAAGAAGTCTAATTATTCTTGAAATGAATAATTTTGATTGTTTTTTAAGTTAATTGTTGATTTTGATTAACGTTAAAACTGAAATGGTTATATATGTATTTTCACTTGTTTTATTTTATTTTTATAATTTTTTTGTAATCTTAATTTTCATTATATGTTTTTATTATATTAATTCATAAAATATAAAAAATTCAAGATTCAAGTGCTAGCAGCCCAGTACCTCGAAGCTTATGCCTCGCCTCATATGAAATAAAACTATATATTAGGTGGTCATGCCGGCATGGTCCAATATATGTTACTCTTTTTGTCTTAATTTATGTGATTAATCAAATTTTATATGTTCTTTTTTTTTAAAGTCAAGTTATTAATTTGTCGTTGCTTATAGTACTTTTTGCGTAATTTTTAAATAATATATGTTATTCCTATTCTAATTCACGTGAATAATCATAAATATTTTCAGTTGTTAATTTATTGAGAATTATAAAACTTTTGACGTTATTTTCAAATAATATGTGTTACTTCTTCTATTCCAATAAAAATGGTACATATGAAATTAGAGGGTCAATCAAATTTCTTACATGATTTAAAAATATTTTCAATTGCTAAGTATTGTGATTGATAGTATCTTTTATGTAACTTTTAATAATATATGTTATTTCATCTATTTAAATTCACGTAAAATGACATTGAAAAAATTTCAAAAGTCAACTAAATTTTTTAGAAACTTAATTTTTTTAAAGTTATACATATAATATATTTTGTAGCTAAAATATAATAAATGGAGTAATTAAATGTCAAAATAAAATTTCAGCATTGTTTCATCATAACATTATGCAAATTCCTATATTACTCCTGGTAAGAAAAATAGGCATGTCGCCTGACAGCTGTTTCCTAGTCGCTTTTATATTTATACTAGATACATAATTTGTGCCACGGAGCTCAATGTATATTAATTTTTCGTTTTATTTATGTGATATTATGAGACTTGAGAAGTTATCCAAATTTTGATATGATTTTTAAAATATTTTAAGTTGTTAGTAATTTTTTACATAATTTAAAATATAATATATTGTACTTTCTTTGTTCTAATTTATGTGGCATATATAGAATTTTAAAATTAACCATTTTTTATATATCTTTTACATATATTAATTTGTAAATTATTGTAATTTATAGTACCTTTTAAACATAATTTTCAAATAATATATATGTTACTTTTCATGTCTCAATTTATGTGGCATTCATAGATTTTTTTAGAGTCCGTTGATTTTTTTTATATGTATTTCATTTTTTTTAAATGGTTAAGTATAGTGATTTATAATACCTTTTACGTCGTTTTCAAATAATATATGTTTATCATTTAACCCATTTTATGTGGTACTAATAGAATTTCGAGAGTCTATCGAATTCTTTTATATAATTTTGAAATATTTAAGTTGTTATATTAATTTATTGTTTCAATTTACGTGTTATCATGAAACTTGAGAAGTTATCCAAAGTTTTATATGATTTTAAAATTATTTTAAGTTGTTGGTACTTTTTTACATAACTTTAAAAATAATATATTGTACTTTCTTTGTTCCAATTTATGTGGCATATATAGAATTTTAAAATTAACCACATTTTTATATGTCCTTTACATATATTAAGTTGCAAATTATTGTAATTTATAGTACCTCTTTAATGTAATTTTCAAATAATATATATGTTACTTTTCATGTCCCAATTTATGCGGCATTGATATATTTTTTTAGAGTCGGATGATTTTTTAAAAAATATTATTAACTATTGTGATTTATAATACTTTTTACGTCATTTTTAAACAGTATATATGTCACGCCCGAGCCTACACCCTGGGCGGAACTGACACTCGAGAATCATTGTTGGCCCAATCAAACCCTTGACCTGGCTCAACTCTTAGCGGAAGACTTACTTATGATAAAAATACTTTAAAAAGTAAACTGAAATCTCAAAAGATAACCTAGAATGTATAAAGAAACATTCACTAGCCAAAGTGGCACTCAAGTCTCAAACATCAAAATAAGAATGGAAAAACTCAAGAACTATCATCAACTAACTGTCTATGAAGCCTCTAACAACTGAGATGGACGTGGGGACAATACCCACGACATCCTAATGAACTAAAATGATAAAGTAATAAAAAGGGGTCCTCCGGAAGCAAGGAGGTTCACCAACAACTTTGAAGCTCAACTAGAATCAACGATGCATTGGATGCTGATCCTAGTTACATGTATCTGCATCATAACAACGATGCAGGCCAAATGACATCAGTACATTGAATGTACGAGCATGCGAGGGAAATTCTAGAACAAGACATAAGCTTGAAAAGAACTAAAAGAACATACCTGGCTCAACTCAACTCAACTTAACTCATTTCAATATAAAGCAATAATATGGATGCAATATAAAGAAAAGATTTTAAAACATGGATAACAACTCTGTGTATCTAGAAATACAATAATAACTCTGTATGTATGCAAAGATACAATATAAACTCTGTTTGTATATAAAAATATAAATAATAACTATATATATAAGAATACAAATAATAACTGTGGGAGTTTCTCTAACCGACAACCATCACTTAAGAGCTATGTGATTGTTGACACCCAATTTTGGCCCTCCCCGATAATAATTAATTTCCGAGCTTCTTAATTTTCAAACGATATAGATTAGTTAGCTTTATAAAATTCAAAGTTTGTTTTAAGTGATTTTAGTTGATTTTTATAATTTTTAAATAGTAAATACATCTCATATGGTTATATACGTAATTAGGATATTTCGTAAATATTTGAAAATCATATCAAAAGATTTTATTTTATTAATTTAGTTTAGTTTAAATCATAATTATAATTTTTGAATTTAATTAGTTGGTATTTAAATTAAGTATTCTATGGTTAAGTTAATTATTTTATTTCACTAAGATTAAGAAGCTTGTTAGTTAATTATATTAATTCGTCTTATTTAATTACTAGCCAAATTTACTAAGAAATAAATAATAATTCAATTCGGCTACTTTCTTACTCATTGGCTAAATTCGTAATGCAATTGACCACTCAATTCGGTTAAAATTGTAGTTTATTAGCCAAATCCCCTAAGCCCATATTTTTATTTTAAAATCAATTTAAACCCAAATCTTCCAGCCAATAACTTTCAGCATTTTCAATTAATCTGGCCCACTATCATTTCTCAATACAATAACATACAATACCAGTCCAACGCCCCAGCCCATGTCTTTTCCCTTAACTCGACCCCATCCCCTTTCCCTTCTAATTCAACGCTAATACGTACAACAAGCAGCAACCGACCCACCCCTACGCTTCCTTCCTCATGCGTACAGCCCAGAAAATACAGTAAATCAAAGAAACCCAGTCAAAATCGCTGCAACAGCAGCAAAAAGGCACTCGCCTGCACGCGAAATTTGTCCTTGTGGCCTTGAGATGGAGCCACGTCGCGCCCAAGGACAGGTGAATCAATCTGGAGCGTCGATTCTCCCTTTCCCCTTTCGGAATGGAGTTGAAGAGCTCAGAAAAGGGTGTCTCCCTAATTTGGTGAAAGAGCTTTTGATTTCAAATTTTGAATGGGCCCTTGAATTTGAATTCGATCGGTTTCCCCTTTTTTCTAATTTCATATTCCCCCTCTATAAAGCTCTTCTTTATTTTTCCAATAAAGAGAGGATGGTCTTATGTTGGAATTTTTTAGAACAAAAATACACCTAGTAGCTTAAGCAAAATAACTAAGACATATACTAAAGAAAACAGAGAGCTTTTCGGGAGGAGTAGTCGTCGCTTGAGTCTGAATTCTGTCCAGGTCTTGTTCGTCATCGTAGTGGAAGGATCGTGGTCGTCGGCTCGTTCTGTCCCGGTCTCGCTGCTCCGAAAAAGGTGACAACTCCTCCTCTCTCATTTCATTTTTATTTGTAGTTAGTTTGTCCTCTGTCTTGATGAGGCAATAATATATCCATATTTGTTCCTTTCCATTTGAACTCTATTAGTGCTATAATACTTAAATTAGGATGTTGTAGTAGCTAATTTTATGATGCAATGTCCTCGTCTCTCATCGTTTGTTGTTGCTTTGGTTTGAGAATGAGAAAACAACAAAAATTTCATGTGTTTTACTTCACATCCTTACCCCCCTCTATCTTGTTGGTTGTGTTCTTGTTTTGATGTTGACTCGATGTCTTAGTAAATGTTGAACCATGTTTATTCTCTCCATCTTGTCTTATAAAGTTGTGAGTATAAATCTCATCCCCACTTGTGCCTGAAATTCTGTGATCTTTTGTATTACTATTACTAATATTATGTATTGACTTGGTCCGTATATAATATGCTCAACTTCTCTTAATGTCACGGGATTCTTTTGCCATTTTTCTCAATTAAAAAATAAATAAATAAAATGTAATTTTTATTTACGCTTCATCAATCATCACTTAGTGTGTGATTAGAAAAAAAATGGGGGGCGGGGTTTGTTTGTCTGAGTTATTTCAAGTTATATTGAATTAGTATATGTTTGTTATGGTCTAATTCTCTCTCTAGTTTTAAAAATCTTAGGAGACATACTAAAATGCTCACTGTGAGTATTTTACCTCTGTCCAGATTTAGCTATGATCATTAATTGCTTAAAGTCATTGATTCCCTTGTATTGGATTAAAGTTTGTGTAATTTACCTTTAATGTTAAAAAAAATATAGGATAGTGGCTGGTTTAGTTTTGATCTGACATTTTATTTGTACTAAATTAATGGGTGTCCCCTTATATACTATGTTTGTTTTCTTATGCATGTGAGCTTCATCGAGGAGTCTATTTGGACTTAATTTACTGCTCTTTGCATTTGTCAAAGGGATCACTTAGGCCCAGCGTTCTCCCTCTAGTCATATTCCTCGGAGTTCGACTCGAAATTAGAAGTTGGTCACAAGGCTGGAAATTTAAGTGTGCAGGTCTTGAAGCTGATACATGTAAACGTACGGTGATATACAATAAGTATATACGCTGTATATGGAGCAGATTGGGCCAAAAGCCCACTCATTATTTTGAAACCTTGTATTTTGTTATTCTTTTCGGGCCTAAGCCCCTCGTTGCACTTATTATCACTTGTTAGTTTTTAGGACAGGTGAAAAAATTGGGTCTAAGATCCAAAAACAATATGTTTCTTCTTATGCTAGTTCAGGACAGGTACAGGTGACTCAGATGGGCCAAAGGTCCAAAACTCAAATGGGTCCAAGTATTGGTCCAGGCGGACAGAAAATCAGACTTGGGCTCATTCTTATTATTTACGTTTCTATATTTGCTCACTTATCATTATTTGCATACTTGTCTGTTTAATTAGTTTTAAGGTTGTTACAATTCAATTTCCCAAAGGATAGCCATTCTGAATTAATTTTCTAAAAAATTAAGTAAGCACTCATTTTCCTCGACTTTAAAACATATTTGCAAAGATAATTTACTTAATTAGTATCTTAATATTTCCTTTGAGATTACTTTAAAATTTCAAAATTGTTTACTCTTCCAACTTAATTAAGCATGTCTATATAGTAGCCAAATAGTTAATTATCGGATAATCGTATGTTAGCGGGCATTTTGGGTGCTTTAAAACCCTTCCCGAAGTGCTAATAAGAACCTCGAACCCCTTTAAATATTTTCAATTGATTTCCTATTTTAGTCTATTGAAAATCAAGTGGCGACTCTTAAAACCAGTCCAATTATTATTTCTAAATAAAACAGAAATGACGATTCTGCTGGGGAGTTAATTAAGTTCTAACCATAAGATTTGACTTATTTGACTAATTGTTTTTAATTGCTGAATTGCTTATCTGCGCTTAATGTGTTTAAACTGATATAACTGTCATTGCATTCATTGCATTTCCTATTGTATGTATAGTATAGTAAGAACGGTTTCTACATAATCGCAGCCGGACTTTTTATACTCAATCCTTTTCCAGAATCATCGAAAATTTATTGGTACGTCATGCGTCCAATGGTTGTCGTGAGTTCCACCCTAAGTTGTCCACTTGGGTTCCCGGTCTTTCAAAAGCCACTCTTAGTCAACTAGAGTACAACGAAACCAAATCCCAAATTAGCGCATTTTGAACTAAGTTGACCCCACACCCAAGGCGTGTTGAGCCCATTAGAAGCCCACATTGTGTCTATTTGTCCCATTGATCAATAAAAAGACGATCATACTTGTGTGTTTAAATTTGAAGGATGTATACGCCATTTGGAAAATCATTGTCTCTTGGGGTAGAGTTTTAATCGTTTGTTCGAGTCGAAGAAGGATCAAGTTACCTAGCATCCAAAAGCGTGGACATTCGAAGATGACAAGAAATCAAGAACAGAGGATCTTTTCTTGGAAGCATAGATTAGGATTGTGCCCTTGCGCGAGATTGACATTTTGTATCCCATTTCCCCTATTATGTATCCCCATTTAGTTTATTCGTAAAACTTGTATAAATTTGGGTTTTGGGGAAATGGAATGTTTCAAATGACGTTATACATCCTTCAAATCATTAGGCCTACCCTTGGCACAAAAGGGTAACATATCTGTTTAGAACGCGCAATATTTATTAATGTGTTATAACTGTTTGTGTGAATATGTTGCTCCATTTGAAGATGTTCTAGCCTACTCTTTTCGGAAATTTTCTAGAAACCCATAAGCATAAATATCAAGTCACTATCAAAAGTGCGTCCAAATACTCTTCGAGTCTTTAGTTTCCCAACAAAATTTGAATTTCATTTTTTCAAGTATTACTCTCATATCAGAAAAAGATTCATCGTCTCAAATTGAAAGAAATTCAAGTTGGTCGAACTACCCTGAATTCTCCCTCGTGAGATACGTAGGCAGCCTTTCAAGGCTCGGTCCCCATATTTGAAAAATTATGTATTTTCCAAAGAAATTAGAGTTACACCTCAATCAAAATCAAAATTACGATACAATCGACTTTGTCTCGACTCAAGTCGACTTTTCTGATTCACTAATCCTAAAATCAAATAGACAAATTCATGTCTATTTAGTCGTTTCTCTATATATGTGGACTAGTTTATCTTCAAATGGAGCAATTTTTATGTGTTAACAGTAATGTGTGTGATATCTTGTATTATTTATCATCGACACAGACTAACACATTTGCCTTTGAGTTGTTTTTCCTTTTCAGGTACTCAAAATTGATCTGTGTTGAGAAAATGGCAGAACATCCATATTTCACAAGGTCCAAAGACCCCAAGGATTCCTTCTCCGACCAATGTTTGTCAAAAGGCAAAGAGAAAATGATTGAAAATGTTGAGAATACTGATTTGAATGAAATTACTGTGAATGACCCTATCATTGCTGAACAGAACAAGTTGATTGCACAATTGTTTCAACAGATTGCTGAAATGGATAAGACCCGAGATTTGACGAATTTGGCTATCATTGCCAATTCTCCTACTCTAGACAACGAAAGGCCTCCACTCCATTTTCCTACTTCGGATCCAACATCCGAACGTTTTCCAAACAATTCAACCACCGCTATGATTCCAAAACCTCCCTTCATCGACTTAACCACCCCTAACCCATATCATGCTAGCTTCACACACCAAAAGTTACCTACTTCTCAAAATTCAAATACTAAAAATCTCCAAAATTTTCCTCCCAATCGTCAAATTCCTACACAAATTGCTCAAGACCCACCTATCACTCAACCCATACCTCTAAAAAATGCATTTCATCTTCCAATATCGCCTGAATTGTACCCTCCATTTACCACATATTTTGAACCCGATCATTATGAGAAGAATGAGAAGGAGTGGAAGGTCATGAAAGGAAATACTGAGCAAAGCATCGGAGATGAAGTTATGAATGCAATCAAGGACTTTCAATACACCCCAGGCATTGTGGGGTTGAATTATGAAGATTTGTGTCGTCATCCACATTTGGAGCTTTCAGAAGGTTTTAAAGTACCAAAGTTTGATACATTTAGTGGAGTTGAGAATCCTTTGACTCATTTGAGGGCTTATTGTGATCAACTCATTAGAGTTGGGAAAGATGAGGCTTTGTTGATGCGACTCGATCTTTAGTCGAAGTCTAAAAGGAGAAGCATTGGAATGGTTTATTTCTAAAGAAATCAAGCAGTGGCCAAGTTGGAACACTTTGGTTAAAGACTTCATTGAAAGGTTTGGTTACAATGTAGAATTCATTCCCGATCGATACTCTTTGGAGAGAATCAAACAAAATTCTACTGAAAGCTATCGAGAGTATGCCTACCGTTAGAGAAGAGAGGCAGCAAGGGTTAGGCCCCCCATGACCGAGAAAGAGATTATTGAAGTCTTCGTGCGCATTCAAGAGCCGGAGTACTACAATAGGATGTTGCTCATTTTAGGAGGAAAGTTCAGTGAGATAGTCAAAATTGGTGAAGCCATTGAAGACGGTCTCAAGACTGGAAAAATCATCCGAATGACTCCCCAAGATGAAGCCTCGGGACCATTGAGGAGGAAGAGGGAAAATGTTTCCTCTATCTCATTTGAATCGAGCCAAAAATCAAAGAGGCATGCCAGTCTCAATGTTCGAAAGCCTTTACCATCCAAAACCTACCTTTTAGCTTCACAAAATCCTTACTCCATCGAACAAAATTACCAAGCTCCACAACCAAATTATCCAAACTACTAAGCTCCATTGCCAAATTGCCCAAATGTTCATCCAAATTACCAAGCTCCATTGACAAATTACCCAAATGCCCCTCATAGCTACCAAGCTCCACAATACCCAAATTTCCAAACACCAGCCCCTACTCACCAAAATCCTCTCAGTTACCGCCAAGTACCTCCATCTTCACGAAATAATTACAATCTTTCTTGTTAGGAGTTTTTGAAGAAACCTTTTCGAGTTTTTACTCCTTTGGTTGAAAGTCGAACCCAACTCTTTGAGAGATTGAAAGTGGCTGGTTTGATGCGAACAATTGATCCAAAAAATGTTAATGTCGATTCCAGACTTTACCGACCAGATCTTCATTGTGCTTACCATTCAGGAGGTGCTGGACATACCACTGAGGATTGCATCAACTTGAAGCATAAAATTCAAGACTTGATTGATCAAAGAATTGTCACCATTCAAGCTGTCACTTCCAATGACAATGGTGATTCACTGTTGAATCATGGAGGATTCACTATTAATATGATTGACCCAAAGTCTCAAGCACCTCCCCGTCTAAACGCTCCAAATTATTGTCAAATGCATCCGCCTCAACAAGGTCATTATGATCCTCCTCGTCCGAGATTTGAGAAGAAACCTGCTCAAAAGTTTACACCGCTCACTGAAAGTCAAACAAAGTTGTTTGAGCTATTACCTGTGGCATGTTTTATTCATCCAGTTGGGCCCAAGCTTGTTGATACTAGCTCTAAATTCTATCGAGCTGATCGAAGGTGTGTGTATCATTTCAACAGTGTTGGGCATAATACTGAAGACTGTATTAATTTGAAGCATAAGATACAGGACTTGATCGACCAGAGGGTAGTCACTCTCCAAACCGCCGCACCCAATGTCAACAGTAATCCTCTATCGAACTATAGAGGCGCCACTATTAATATGATAGAGAAGGAGGATGAGTGGTGCATGGTAAAAATGATAGTTTCGGCTGGTCCCGACTACCTTGAGAAAGTTGTAGCTTCTCCGAGCATAAGTGAGAAACTCAATTTTACGATCATGACACCCCATCAAGCTTTTGCTTTAGTGTCAAGAGAGGGTCAGAACAACAAGGGGATTAATCATGTTCCACCAAATACTTTGCCTCATTTGTATTAATCCTTTCTGGTACAAGAATATGCCAATGATGACAGACTTGGAGAAGGAACTGAGGGTCTTTCTAAAGAAGGTGATGTTATGGTTGAAGAGATGATCGAGACACCAGACATACGAGATGCCGAGCCAATGGAGCAAGTTCTTAATTGGACTTCCACTCCGCTTTTGATTCTTCGCTCATCTTGATAGAGAAAGATGAACCTTTCATTGTTTCTAAAGTCGGTGGTAGTTCGAATGAGGCTTGGAACCCACCTTTTGTGTTATTTTACCTAACTATGTTTTAATTTTCCTCGTAATGTTTTGAAAAAGGCAAAATGGCTCATGGTCATAGCCAAAGTTCGTATTTCCTTATTTTCAATGAAAGCCTCTTCTATTGCAAAAATTTACTTTGTTTGCTTTAATTTTTCTATCTAACAATCTTTGTTTTTGGTTTCAGTAAAAATAATTTTATAAACCTGTCAATATCATGTCATGTCACAAGTTGAATGAACGAAATGAGGTAGATAGAGATGAGTTTGAAGAGTGTGACAAGAAAATCACAATATTCGAACACCTTGTCAAAGATTTAAAACAGTT
>JAJOOS010006350.1:0-92930 GCA_029582725.1 Solanum chiquidenum
AAATATTTAGTAATGTAACTAATACTTATTAAACTTATTTTAGCATGATTTAGTACTTTTAAATTATGATCATTTTCATTATGACTTTGCAATATTTATTTTATATGATGATTTCATTATTATTTTTTATTGAATATTTTTGTGTCATTAGTATTCATCTCATATTTTGTGTTATTTTTTTAAGAAACACCTTAGATAATTGTATTTTGGTTGGACTAAAGAAATATTTGGAGCACAAGTCAATTATATGTTTGTATGCAAACTTTACCGAAAAAATCTGAAAAATCTGAAAAAAATCAAGGTTTATTAGTTTGGTTTGATTTATAAATTTTAAAATTTGACACAATGGTTTGGTTTGGTATTTGAAAAACCCGAACCAACCCGAGGTTGAAAAACCCAAAAAAATCTGAATTTTATTAGTTTGGTTTGGTTTATAAATTTAAAATTTTTACACAAATGGTTTGGTTTGATATTTGAAAAATCTGAATCAACCCGGTCATGTACACCCCTACAATTTTGATTGCTTTATCATTTCTCTTCTTCTTAAGTATTGTTTTTAAGTGATTTTGAGTTAGCAAAAAGGGGCAAAGTATGCAGCGCATCAAATAATAGTTCAGAGTGACAAGTTATAAAATTGCTCTTTGTGGTATTCAAAACTAGAACAACTAGGATTGCAAAATGCGACAATACATAAGAGTCTTCTTGTCTTGCAATCAACAGTGGACATTCATTTAATTTATGAGTATAAAATGCAGAAAAGGAAAGTGTAATCCATTGTGGAGATTGATTTGTTTGCTCTCAATGTGTAATTTCTATACTTCTTTTACTGCATAAACAAATTGTACAAACAAAGATGATATACCAGCTTTTTGAAAATATATAGAGCTGAGAAATGATTGAGCCATGAAAATTTTATATGGATATGGAAGAACCTACGTTGATAAATTAGCAAGGTAGCTTTGATATGTGCATTTTAAAAACTTATGAAGACACTCATATAGGACAGTTTAATGTATATGAATTCTGTTGGCAAAAATTGTGTAGTTTTAGCTTATCTGTCTTGAAGATTTCACTCAATGACTATGCAAAACATCCACCACTTGAAAATTCATTTTGTTGGGCCCGTGTTGACACAGGCCATACCCATCTAATTAAAAATAAGAGGTGCTTTAAAAGAGAGATAGCGCGCCCACATATACTTTTAACTACAATGACAATGCATGCAAAAAAATTAGGTCCCAAAGGTCTTAATTAAAACTAAAAATAGTTAAAAGCACATACGTTTTCAAGTAGCAGCATAAAATCACACAGTTAAAAATTCTTCAAGCAAAGTACTTCAAAATGATCAAATTAAAGCAAAGCATGCTTATTTTAAAGGAGCTCTATGAGGAATTCCCTTCCTCTTGCGCTTCCGCTTCATCTCAACAATCTTTCCCCGTTTGGCTTCCACCTACAAATTCCATCATAATATATGTTATTCGCAAAAATAATTATGTGTATTGATAGTGTAAATATATAATAATACTCTATCTGTCTCATTAAGTGTCTAGTTACTTTTTTTTATCTGTCTCAAAAAGAGGGGGTTTCCCCTATATTTGGTGTTGAGAACTCAAATCCAATACACCAATAACCACTTCTCAACTATATTAATAAAATTAAAGTTCAATTACAATTCAAAAAAATAAACGTAACAACTGAAACAGTAAAACCCACAAACAAACATATAGAAATATCGAAAGTAAGACTAGGGATTGATTGGCGAAAAAAGAGAGATGAGAAAATATGAGGAGAACTAGACTTTCACATAACAATATGCCTAACCTTAGTGAAGGTCCTTTGATATTATTACTTCTTCTTGACCCAATAACTGATTTCATGACATCAAAATCCATGTGGGACTGGTGTTGATTCATAACATTTAATACTTTCTTTGTTCCAATTTATATTACATACTTTCGTTTTTTGTCAATTTAAAAAATTATGACACTATTCTATATTTACTAACAATTTAGCTTTAAAATACTCATTTTACCTTTAATGAGAGATTTTTAGCAACACAAACATCTATGATTTGTTTTGGACCATAAATTTCAAGTCTTTCTTTCTTTCTTAAAATCCATGTCACGTCAAATAATATCACATAAATTGTGACGGAGGGAGTACGTTTTTTCAATTTCAACATTCTATTTTCTAGGATTATACTACAACAACAACATATCCAGTGAAATCTAACAAATGAGGTCTTGAGAGGGTAGAATGTACTTAAATCTTATCACTGCCTTGTGGAAGTAGAGAGACTGTTTTCGATTAAGCATAATTTCCAGAATTCAATTTCAAAAAAATATTAAAAATAAAATAAAAATCATCGCCAAACAACCACTTAATTTGAAACGGAGGGAGTGATATGTACCTGGCAAGCAATGCAACAGAATTGAAACTGTTCAGGGTCATGCAATCTCCTTCTGCAAGTGAGACAAGTAGGATCTCCAGCAATTAAAGAACCAGACCCACAATGTGGCAGAGGATTCAAAGCAATTACCCATTTCTTGTTGCATTTGTATGGCTGCACATAGCAAATTATATATATATATATCTCATCACTAACATATAAATGCTAATTATGTAAAAAAAAAAACAATAAATCTTTGTTAGGCTTTGTGAAGCTTAACTTCAAATGAAAATGTTTGAAGTTATATATGACTAAAGTTCAGATATTTTTGCATGAAGTTAAAACAGAAATAGCTGAACTTCATTGATATGTGCATGAACTTCAGACAAACACAAAAAAATCAACCATATGTTTCTTAATTAGTTCTAACAGAAAAAGATTAAACTTTAGTCTTTAGCCATTTTGTTCAAACAAATAGGTAGACTTGCAATTTTTTACCCACAATATGACTTAATAAAGTGGGTCCAAAAAGAGATGGCTCGAGGATAGAGCTAGTAAAACACTATCTACTTTTTATCATAAGTATTTTAAAACTTTGAATTAAAAATCTCATTTTTATATTAATAAATAATATTTTTACAATAACATTCAAAATAATACCGTATAAACAAATGACTAACATCTCATCAACTAATATTTAATTCTCACTCAAATGTTCAAATAAATTAATGTCCAGAGCATCAATTCATAATCAATTTCATTTCTAGTTGTAACTGCCTATATACCTGAATTAATTTGCAGTCAATATAATTCTCCATTTGCTCGAGAGGAACAACGTCTTTGTAAACATGTCGATAAATCTTTAGCTGGTCATGATCGTTGTGTTTGTTTGTAGAGATGCAATACCTGCATAAATCTGAATCACATTTGATACAGTACTTGTTCAGTTCACTCTTTTGAAGTTCACCATGCACCGAACATGTCCCAAAGAATGTCTTCTTCAACAATGGCCCTAGCCATGTTGGCATCTTCCCGCTAGGTTCCAATTTTCCCTACAAGTATAATCATTATAATAATAGATTGTGATACTTTCAATTGAATTGCAAAAAGTTTTTCTCACTTTTCAATCTCACAGTTTTTCTTTTTAGAGACATCTGGTACATTCGGAACACACTAATCTAGATTTGGATCACATAAATTCCATTAAAGGGAAAATGTTCCTTAACGGGCTTTCTCCATTTACAAGGTACAAATGAGATATGAAGGAATTTCATTCATCTTATCATACCCCTTGATGATGCACACCAATAATAGAAGGGAGGAAAGTTGTGTAGAGCTAGGGTCAATCACCTCACAAAACCTAAAACATGTGACATTGGTGGAATAAATAATGACTAAGAGACTCGAATAAATTTTTTATGACATGTGAGCTTGATTCTTTTTATTTAGTCAAGCATATGAAAGTATTCAATAAAGGAATAACTATGAGACTTAAGTAAACTTTTTATCAGCTTTAATTTAATATCAGAGAATTTGTACGACTCATCAAGTTTTTTTTGCCACACCTCCCTAATAGGAATAGGAGTAATTTACAAATAGGGCTAATAAATTCGCCAATCGAAATATTAGGAAACAATATTTTGAATTTCTTCATTCGAAGTAAATTCTTCCAATTAAAAATACGGAAAAGGGTCAAAACTACCCTCAAACTATTCGAAATAGAGCAAATATACCCTTCATTTCATTTTTGGCTCAAAAATACCCTTGCCATTAAGATAAGAGACCACAAATACCCTCCAACTTAACAACCCCGTTAATCTCATGACGTGGCATCTGATGTGGAAAAAATAAGCCACATGGCTCAACACGTAAGCGTCCTACATGGAATAAAGATCCACATGACTACCACCTAAGCTACCCATGCCCATTAACCCTTTACCCACCCCACTAAATAGACCGACCCGTTTAGTGGGGTGGGTAAAGGGTTAATGGGCATGGGTAGCTTAGGTGGCAATCATGTGGATCTTTATTCCATGTAGGACGCTTACATGTTGAGCCATGTGGCTTATTTTTTCCACATCAGATGCCACGTCATGAGGTTAACGGGGCTATTAAGTTGGAGGGTATTTGTGGTCTCTTATGTTAACGGTAAGGGTATTTTTGAGCCAAAATTAAAACGGAGGGTATATTTGCTCTATTTTGAATAGTTTGAGGGTAGTTTTGGCCCTTTTCCGTTAAAAATATTAAGATAGAGGAGTACCCTTGACCACGATAAATCTCTTACAAAGTATATTTCAATAGGCTTATTGAAGGGTCCTATTGACATACCTTCAATAGAAATCAAACCTACAAATTCATCAATTATAAGTCAGGTGTCCTCACATAACTGACATAGAACTAGTATTTTTTTCTTACGTCCCACTTAGTACATGTAATAAAGTCTAGAGTTTACATGTGAATCAAATTTTATTTTACTTCATCTTTTTATATTGATTGTCAAGAAGATGATATATTTATAGGTTGAAAAGAGGGTCGAAGCAAAAACAGACTCTAACATACTAGGAAGTTGGTTTTGTAGCAAATAGGATGTTGGCTTGACATGGTTAGGAGTGTTGTTGAAGTATAACTAGTGGCTCAAAGTACATAGCCTGAATTAAGAGAGAGAAGCTCGGATCAAGTCTATGAACCAAGTTGAATGAAAGAACTAAACAAGGACATCGAAAATAGGGTTTTACGGGATGATTAAGGGTAAAATGATCATTTAATTCTATGTTGTGAAAATGCTTCCTTTCTAACGTGAAAAGAAGTAGAATGAACAACTAGAATACATAATCGTTGAAAGTTCTACATATTCTAGATTCCATTAGAGAGAAAAATATGTACATAACGTCAAAGTAGATTATAGTTAAAAGTACAAAATCATTACACGTTTAATTTTACGATACAAATAAGTCGTTAAAGAACACGACGACTCCTGCCTCCCTTATAACATGACAAGAAAATGAGACATTCTATCCTTTTACACATTAATACTTGCCTAAAAATTGTTATTTCTTTTTCTTGCCAAAATTAATGGGATGATATAATTAGTGAATATCATTTCAAGAATTGTTACGATATATTGGTAAAAGAAAATTTGGGGTTGATGACTCAATTTTCTTCTTGTCTTTTACAATTTTGCACTACTTAAGCATATCATCATAAAGTGCAATAAACAAATGTGTAATCATAATATATCTAGTGCTCTCTAACTTTTATTTTATTCATGCTTGCTAATAATTAGTGGAGGTTTATTATCTTATTAGAATAGGTAAATAAAGTCTAGTTTCTCTTGCTTATACTTATCCTGACTAAGAATGTTTTATTTTTTATTTTATTAATTAAAAAACCACTAGACATGTGGTATAAAATCGTCAAAAAAATATTTTATTTTGTAAAGACATGTATACATATCTAACATGAAAGAGTTATCAAGAAAAGACTTTGAAATATAAAATCAAGAGTAAATTTAATGATTGAAATACTTAACTGTTACATCACTCAATTATACCCTCTAATTAGTAGAAATTGTTGACTGATTAAAAGTCGTGCTATTGAAATAAATTCAAAATAACAGTAAAAAGTAATTCTCTCATAAAATTAGTCAGGAAAACTTCCTATTTATTATCATTTCTAAATATCACAGAGATCAATTGTTTAAAACAAGATGATGTAATTAATTAAGTTCGAATTTATTTTATTAATTAATTTTTATGAAAATCAGTCATACTCATAACACAACTTCACATAGTAGATCCAAATTTAATTTCTTGAAAATTAGCTATCTTTTATACAAATCAATTAAGAGGCTATCAAACATATAGTCTCACAGAAAACCATAGAAATAAACAAAGGAATTTTTTATTTTTTTATCAACAATCAAATTAGTAACGCTACACATGAAATTTTATCAACAATCAAAGGATTTATTTTTGTATTTCCTTTGAAATACAAATGCATAAACAAAATGGTACGAATTAAATCTCACACAAAAACATAGAAATAAACAATCAAGTTTGAATGAATTAAAATCCAATTGTAAGATATCTAACTCTAGAAAATTAAAACTAACAAAAAATTAATAATTGAAAATTAGTAACGCTACACATATATACGTATGCACCTGCTCATTTGTTTCAAAAGGTGATGAATTAGAGCTATTCATTTTTTTTTCTTCCATTTTTCTCCTCTCTAGAGTGTATCAATTTTCTGAAAATGATATTTGAAGAAGCTACATAAAACTATTAGTAGGATTTTATTGCCAATGTATTGTTCCCTTGAAGTGTACTTAATTGGCAAGACAACAATTGAAGTAATAAAGACAATTATTTTAGTCAATTTTTTTTTTTTGTTTAGAACATAAAGACAAATGGGCCCCATTTTTCTAACTGTCCATCATATTTCTAGAGACAATGGAGATATGTTCAATGAGAAAATGAGGAAATGTGGAACACTTCTTCCAATTTTACCCTTAAGATGAGAAGTGAAGGATCCAAGAAAGATTTTTGAATCGATAAAGTTTTTGAGATCGAATTATATGTATGTAATGGACAATATTGTCATTTCATTTTGCTTGCCAAATAGTGTGAACACACAAAGATTTTGTAACTCTATGAATTTTTTCCCTTGTCTATTCTAGTCCTTCATTTTAAATTTTTTTCCCCAAACAATCCTATATGTGAAGTCAAACTTTCTCACTTAGAGTTTCTCCAAATAAGGGTTTTGTACACATCTATGATTTTACCATGTATGAGTAAATTTGAAATCAAGGCAAATTATTAATTGTGTGTGTTAATTTTGATTTTTACTTAAAAGGAAAGAAAATAAAAGGAAGAGGTAATTCATTTGATTCTCTCTTTACATGTCAAGCTTGTTAATGATTCAACAATATTGTCTTGAGATGTATCTCATAAATTAAGTGTGTGATAACTGGTCACCAAATCCACTAATAATTTTTTAGGTTGAAACTTGTTGATGTGTCAATAAAGTCGCATAATGTAAACTAACAAGAAAATATTACGTATAAAATATAGAAATATGGTTAATCACGTAAGATCTTTGAAAATTTTATGCATATTATTTTGGTCATAATTGAAAAATATATATCACGTTAAAAGGTATTTTGGCTGACTTATCCCAATATATAGATATCAAATATTTTTGTGAAAAAGATTAGAAACCAAATTGAAAAATCTTAAAGTTTAAGAGGACAAAAAGGATAAGAAATCCATTTTTTTTATCAACTTGGGACTAGTCTCTTTAGTCTCTTCCTTTGATACTATTAACACCTCTAATGGAGGTTTCTGATACTCTAATCTAAGAAGAACATCAATAATACAGAAAGTAAAAAGTAAAAATGTGTATTGAATTGAATAAGCTCAACTGAGCATTACATGTACATATATACATCTCTCTCACATAGCTTAACAGAAAATGATCATTTATGACTAACTTGATTCCCTAACTAACTATACTGCCACGTCATCTAATATCTAACTAACTGTTGTGTCATTTAATCTCTAACTAACTGTTGTGTCTTCAATACTCCCCCTCAAGTTGTATGGTGCAAATAGATTGTACACACCAAGCTTGGACAGTAAAAAATCATGCTGAGTCCTTCCTAACCCTTTGGTTAATACATCTGCTAACTGCATTTTAGATGATACATGACTTGTTTTAATGGCACCCTCTTGTATCCTTTCTCGAATGAAATGGCAGTCAATTTCTATATGTTTTGTCCTTTCATGGTATACAGGATTAGCAGCAATCTACAATGCTGTCTTACTATCACAAAATAATCTGACTGGCAACTCCAACTCCACTTTTAATTTTTTGTACAAGCCTATATATCAACCAAACAATTTATGCCACAGCATTAGCCGTACTCATGTATTCAGCTTCAGCTGAGCTCCTTGAAACTGTATTTTGTTTCTTTGATTTCCATGAAATCATAGAGTCTCCAATCTTCACCACAAAGAGAGTTAAAGAATTCAGAATCATTATCACTTCTGAATACTTTGATATGACTATCAAACTGTATGTGTATTAGATTGAGAAAATCCTTCAGTATAATGAAAACATCACTTTTCAATTTGAGGAGAAATATCCAGACCATCCTACTACAATCATCTACTAATGTAAGAAAATATCTATTTCCATTATAAGTGGGAGTTCTATATGGACCTCAAACATCACCATGTATCAAGTCAAACACACTATTACATATACTAGTGCTTTGAGAAAAAGGTAATCTAGTCTGTTTTGCCAAAGGACAAATACTACAAGAAGGTTGTTTTGAAGTAACTGAAACATATGGTAAGTGCATTTGTTGAAGAATTCTATGAGGAATGTGTCCTAATCTTCTATGCCACAAATGTGCAGTGTCCATCATACTTAGAGTAGTTGAGGGGGCAGTAACATGACCAACATTGTGTGACCAGTAGTATAATCCATTCTCCAAATTACCAGTCCCCTTCACCTCCAGTGTGAAGGTCCTGCAGCATACAATGGCCAGGATAAAACACCATATCAAGCTTAGACTTCCCAATAAGAGCAATAGGTATTTTTTTTATCATTAGGTAAATGAACCTTCTCAGACTCAGATAGGAAAAGATTTTGAGTCTCATAAAGCAATTTGTGAGTAGATACCATATGGTTGGGTGCCCCTGTGTTAACTATCCACCTAGAACCAGGTGAATTATGTACTACATAGCAATTAATGTTACATGTAACATTTGGAGACTGAGATCCATGTAGAACAAAATGACTTCCTCTTGTAAAAGCCATATTTATTCCTCCTCCTCCATGACCATTAATACCTGCATTTCCATACCTAAGAAAGTAATTGTCCACATCATCTTGACTATAACCACCATATCCCTGAGGTGCAGAAGGAAAATAACCAGGAAAGTCACTAAATCTATGACCAGTTCCTCCAACCTGCTTACAGATCTCACCTGCATTATGATTCTGAGGAAAAGGTAAATTTCCATAAGAAGGTGTAATCATATGCCTTGCACTATGAACACCATATTCAGAATTAAGCAATTGAGAACTCTGAGAAGGAACATACATGTATTGTACTGCACATTGCATCCCTTTTTTTTTCCTTTTAAACCATGGAAAATGTCCTATAAGCTGATAACAATCACCCCTCACATGACCTTTCGACTTACGATGATCACAAAATGCATTAGGATTCTTGTATCTAGGTTTTAGAGATTGTTTAGCAGACAAAAAAGCTGTGACATCATTCCCTTCAGTTACAGTTTTCATCCCCATAATACTGTGGTCCATGTCATATTTCTCACTTTCCTCCTCTGTTACCATCGCTTATGCTTGATTAAGAGTTGGTTCAGTAGTCTTCATAAGGATGTGTCTCCTCGCCTGAGAATGTGATTTATTCAGTCCTCCAAGGAATTGAATCAGCCGTTATTGTCACAAATGCTCAACATAATCCTTCGATTTTGGGCATTCACAACTCGAAAAGACCATTGTTGTATCATACTCTGCCCACAACTCCTTCAATTTTGTGAAATAGACCGAAACAATATCAGTCCCTTGTTCAATCGTAGCTATATCCCTATGTAATTGGTAGATCCTTACATGATTAACCTTATCAAATCGTTCCTGCAGATCCTGTCAAACATTAGACGCGCACACAATACCACTCAAGAGACTAGGAGCTACAGTGTTCATGAGCCAAGATAAAACAATTGCATTACAAGTATCCCACTGATCATGATACTTATCCTCGAAGCTTGCCTTCTTGCAAGTTCCTATCACAAATCATATATTTCATTTCGCTTTCTCATCGATCTCCACCACAATCCATAATTCGTTGTCCCTGTCAACTTAACAGGACAAAGTACAAACCCTGGAGCATCAGATGGGTGAAAGTATAGAGAATAACAAGTTTCGTCGCTATTGTTGTCGATTCAGTCACCTGCTCTGATACCATATTAACACCTCTAATGGAGGTTTCTGATACTCTAATCTAAGAAGAGTATCAATAATACAGAAAATAAAAATGTTTATTGAATTGAATAGGCTCAACTGAGCATTACATGTACATATATATATATATATATCTCTTTCACATAGCTTAACAGAAAAGGATCAGTTATAACTAACTTGATTCCCTAACTAACTATATTGCCACGTCATCTAATCTCTAACTAACTGTTGTGTCATATAATCTCTAACTAACTGTTGTATCTTCAATAGATACTAAAATATATAAAGTGTCAAGAAACATAAATGTGTTGTGAAGATATAAAAAAATAGTTGAAATGAGCAGATTTACCAAACTACCATTAGAGATATTGTAGGTGTAAGCGTCTTAATAAACTTTTCATTACTCTATATTTCTTGTTTATGGCTCGTTTGGCGGAAAGTTATGCACCCTTTCCTACTCAATTGTAATCCTTGGTGCCCTTCGAGCTACATGTAGGTATTAGTCCAAGGGTTAATTCAGTTCTTTTAGAATTCTTTTAATCAAACTCGAAGAGCTTTTTGAGAGAGATCGCTTTAATCATTCCTAATAAGATTAGACAAATCTGAATTAGTAGGTTTTGGATGATTAATAAAAAAAAAGTTTAACAATTTTAGCTTAACCCAACTATTGGGCTGGTTGGGTCCAAATTGATCCATTAAAGGTCAACCTTAAGGGTCCCGATTCTAGGCCAGACTGGGTTACCCTTAGGTCTGATTTAGGGGTTGGGGTTTTGAGAGAAAATACTAGCTAGCTGGCTCAACCCTTGCCTCTTAAGGGGTTAGTCGGGTTTAACGGGTCAAATATTCTTTTTCATACTATATTGTAACTTTGTATTAATATTTGAAATTATTGAACTTTGTACTTGGTAAGAGGACATACATTATGAATAAAAACTCAAAGGGTTACTGAGCTTTCAATTTTATTTCTTGATAAAAAAAATTTTTTATAAAATTTAGAGCAAGATTTACTACTTGTATGAAAAAAATTGAAAAAAAAGAAGAAGAAGAAGAAGAGAAAACTCATACTTTAAAGTATCAACCAAAAACTACATTATATTCTTCTCTACCTCTTTCAATAAGGTGTCTTTATCAACCATCGATCTTATATTTGTAGTTTTTAATACAAAATTTACTTTTAACTCTAGTGTATCATCTATTCGATCATATAATAATCTCACTCCATTTTTCTTCATTTTCAAGGGCTAACACATGAGGATGCTGGACACAGTCTGCTTATCAAAGTGGTTAAAAATACTTTTCAAATAATTAGCTAAACAAATATTATCATTTTTCTAAAAACTTATTTTAATAAAAATATTTCTCAAAATAAAAAGATTTTAGCCATTTGAGCTAGAAAAAGAATTACTTGTATAGCTATATCCAGGTGTTCTTAATGCTTTTAATTGGACTAGAGATAGTCAATTAAGTAGTCATGTTAGTGTTCGAGGAGCTAATATAGAATCATTATTTGAGATTAAGTACTTGACCCATGATTAATTAGTGTGGTGGATAATTATTTGTAATTGATTGTTTCTTGATATAATTTGTTTTCTGTTTTTCATATGTCATGTTTCCTTTGCTTTTGAGGCCATCGAACATTTTACTTGTTTTTTTTATCAGATTTATCTTTGTTAGATTTTAAATTAAGAAACAAATATTGAAAAAATGGTTTGGCTTAGCTTATTTAGCGATAAAATTCTTTATTTTCTTAATTGATTTTACATTGTTCTCCGTGAGATTTGACCCAATTAGTAGTTGGAAGAATTTTATTCAACGAGCAAACGACCGTGTAGTTTCTCTTTGAGGAATGGATTTGGACATTATCACTTGGTAATACACATTCCACTTGATTTTTCCCTTCCTACATGTAACTATACGTAGACCGTTTTGAGCTTTAAGAACCCTATTAAACCTTTCCTGTGGCCTTATTTTGTGGTTTATGTCTTGATGTGGGTATGTGTTGCACGGTGTTGAGGCAATGATACGTATCAGAGAAGAAATTTTAAATTTGATCAAAGTCAACATAATTGTTTAATGAGTTTGTAATTTTATTTTTTGATGATTTTATATCATTATTCACCATATGAAATCCTAGAGACAAATAATTTACGAGAATTGATATGTGCCGCACAGATCCACTAAAACTAGTAATCATATAAATAAGAATAAACTTCCAAACCTAACACTAGCAGAAGTTTTTGCCGCACGAAAAAATTCATATTTTGATTGTTCTAGTGTCACTTGTCTTTTTTCAATTTTTGGTGTTGCAAGTTCAAATAACAAATGATTTAAGACACATAAATTAATTGAATTACTATTTGATTTAGTGTGAAATAAAATTTGAAGAGTGAAAAAGCGAACTACATTCGCTAAGGTCGTTCCCCTTTGTGTTTTTAATATAATATCGATAGATATAGTTAATACATTGTGAAAGCATTTAACCAAGTTGCATATCATAATATTGTTCGTGTTATTTTATAACTTATAAGTGAGAAATGGGCTTCTGGTGGACTTAGTACACAACAAGTTCTCAATCTCTCATCTTTTTATTCTCATACTCAAAGATTCCAAATGTAATTCAAGTGAAAATATTTTTATGTGTGATTTAAATATTTAAACAATTACAGAATTCAATTCGAACGCATAACACAAAAATATATTTTACCCGACAAATTTATAAAGCTTTATTTTATTGGCTTACTTAAGTTTTTCACTTCACTTTTTTTTATAAAAATAAAAAACTAAATTTCCTGTCCAAATTCACTATCACACAAAACCCTTGGAATAAATTAAATTAAATTAAATGGACAAAGTTCATAGTGAATTAAAGTTTAATGGTGAATTCTCCTAATCCAACACTACATTTTTTGAATGATTTTTTTTGGAATGTGAATTTTAAGAGATTCCTTTGAGCGTGAAGTTCAAGCAACAATTTAATTGCACATTCATTTTCGACGAATTTAAAGGGGGGAAAATTGATCGAGTGATACTTAATGAACAAGCTATGTTAAATCTATTACCAAAAAGAAAATGATCACTTTTTGGGAAAAGAATTATATAAAATATCTTTTGGGGTACAATAAGGAAATATTTTCAGAACACAGAGAAAAACATAAAAATGTTGTCTTCTCAATTTTTTACAAACCAAATGGAATCTGAAGTTCAAGCAACAACTTAAATGCACACTCATTTTTGGCGAATTTAAAGGAAAAAACTTGATCGAGTGATACTTAATGCACAAGCTAAGTTTAAATCAATTACCAAAAAGAAAATGACCATTATTTGGTAAAAGATTTATATAAAATATCTTTTAAGGTACAATAAGGAATTATTTTCATAAGACTGAGAAAAATATCAAAAATTTATTGTCTTCTCAAATTTCTACAACACAAATGGAATCTGAGGGCTCCCATCTACACCAATAGTGGAGCAAACACACTAGCCGTGCTCCATTTTCTACTTCTTCAGTTTAAGATTCAAACTTTGAATTCAGTGTTCTTGCTAGTAGAGCTCATCACTGAAATTCTCTTAAGGCTTCAAGTGAAACATCTTTTGAAATTCAAGTCTGTATTAAAATCCTGACTTCGTTTAATTTATAGCCCTGAATTTGTCGAGATCCATCTCCATAGATCAGCTAATAATAAGGCTTGCCATAAATTTTTCTAGTGCTTTAGTTATTAGCTTTATGAATGTACGAGTTTAGTTACTGATGATTAATATTTATATTACTTGTAATCTAATTATATAAAAATTGAATTAATCATAAAAAAAAATTCATAAAATTATGGAGGTTACAACCCTGCAAAATACACGTCTGTCAAAATAATTAGCGGAGGTTTATCACCCCACAAAATACAGGTATGAAATTTATTAAAACAAACAACGGAGATTTACAACCCCCACAAAATGAAACAAATAATCGCCACAAATTGGTTGCGGCGGTCTTCAAAAAACGCTGCAAAGCGATAGCGGTAGACGCAATTGCATGAGTCTCAGAAACCACCGCCACAACAATTAGCGGGGGTTAGTAAGCCCCGCAATTTGGAATTTTAAACCCCTTTAAATGACTTTTTTTGTAGTGTGCTATGGTTTGATTCACATGAAAACAATCTTATGGATTGTTCCGTTAGTTTTTTATTTTATGATCATGTTACTAGGACAATTGACTTGGATTATCCTGCAAGAATATCCTATGAATCTATTAAGTTGGTGGGTTCTGTCAATGGGTTGATTTGTGTTGCCATTGAGGAAAAAGACATATTTCTCTAGAATTCGCCAATTAAGTAGCTCAATCAATTATCTAGTTTTGAAACTGGTTCCTTTTACATGTATGGTTTTGGATATGATGAACTTCACAATGATTATAAGGTAATGGTAATCTACAAAAATGTGGGTGATGACAATTCACACTACAATGTGGGCAAAATATATAGTTTGAATAATCATTCTTGGAAACGTTTGTATGATTTACAAATGTGATTCAAATCTATAAATTGGGTATGCTTGTGAATGGGAAGCTTTATTGGGCTATTAATAATAAGCTTTTTGGTTATTATAATAATTGGGTTATCCTTGTTGTTGACTTATGTGATGGGAGATGGAAAAAATTGTAATGATTCGGTTGGTCATTTTTTGTTTTTCTGTATAAATTACCATTTTACCCCTCCTAATATCAACCCTAAGTATGTTATGATTGAGTTTGAAAGGTTGGTGTTGAGCTTTGATTTGAAAGTTGTAAATTTGGTGAGTTTGTGAGTTTTAAAGTCTAAGTTGTTATGAAAGTTGTTTTAGGGGTCTTTTGGAGTTTTGAGTGTCGGAATGGATTTCCGTCGATTCCATCAGTCCTGAAATGTGAAATCTGATAGGTGAGAGTTGTTGGTTTCAGATTTTGAGTATTTTTGAGGATTTAAGGTCCTAAGTTGTGATAAAATTTTACCTTAGGATTGACTTTGGTCAACATTTGGGGTTCAGATGCTCAAATTAAAATTTCGAGAGTTTTGTTGGATTTGGGGGATGATTTTAGGCCTAGGTGAGGTCTTAGTTGATTTTTGAGGGATACCGAACTTGTTTTAGCCTTTTTAGGCAATGAATTAGCTTCTTGTGGTTTTCACAGATGTCGGGTCAGGGAGACCTCATGTTCATGTTTTGACGATTTCATTCGGTCTGGAATATCGAGTATAATCGATTTGCATATGTAGTTTTTGTTCACGGGGTTCTAAATGAATCTCGAGGGTCGATTTGATGTTTTAAGAGTTGGGTGATTTTCTGATGTCTGAGTTCTGGTGCACCTCCGCTTTTGTGGAAGTTGGCTCGCTTTTGCGAAGACTCAACCCATGTTGACCTTTACTTGAGCAACCTTTGCTTAAGCGAAGGACCTATCGCTTAAGCGACCTTCACTTTTGAGAAGGGGGTGGCGCTTTTGCAATGCCCACGTTTTAGTAGGGTTTGCTTAAGCGAACCCCTAGTCGCTTTTGTGACATCAGAGAGGATTTTGGCCTGCAATTTCGGAGTTTAAGCCCCAATTCACAATTTTTGAGCTTGGGGAGACCTTGGTGGGTATTTTTGTAGGGATTTTCAGTGCTAGATCATTTGGGTAAGCCTTCTTGAACCTAAACCTTCATTTTTTATTGATTAATTAATTAAGAGTTTTAACACCAAAATATGAGATTTTGATTGGTGATTGTGGATGTTTTTCATGAACTCAAGTTCTTAACTACAATGGTGATTTTGAAGTGATTTTTATCTGTTTTTCGAAACGGTTTTCTCTAATGAGTTCCTAAACCCTTGAGTAGTGTTTTCAAGTATTATTTTCCAGATTCAAACCTTCTTTTTCAAATTAGGGTTTGTGTTGATTGACCCACTTTTCAAGAGAATTAGTGTGGGTATTGTGATTTACGATAGATGATTGTGAATAGTTGATTATTTTAGATTGTGTGACTTTAGAAGTGGTTCGGAAGGGGAAGACTCAACTCTTGAAGTGATTGTTGATCGTTTTAAGGCGAGTGGGTTCCTAAATCTTGTATTCTAGTTGAATTCGTATGTTTCCTTCGTATATTGTGTGTTGGGAGTAATGGGGATGGGGTGAAGGGTTTAAATTGTCCACTTAATACATCTAAATAAATTAAAAAAAAGGGTTGAAATGAAAAAGGCTATGTGTTGAACATGATGATGTGAATTGCCTTAATGTAACCCTTATTGATTGATTGACGATATGCTTGAAAGCATGAATGTGGACTTAAATTGTGTAATTCGTTGTCTTTTCTATGTGGTGTGATATTTCTTGTGTGCATTTATTGTTGAACACCATGATGAGCCAGATGATGATTATTATGGTGAGGTCATTGCCGTCAAGTGTGATTTGACCGAGGTAGTTTCCAGCGAGTGTTAATATGCCGAGTTCATTTTCGACAATGGTTATAAAGCCAATGTGAAATGATATCGGCAAGAGATTGATTATTGTGACTTGAGGTATTCAATGCATATGCATGACTTGTTTGATAATTGAGATTGATGTACTTGTTGCATGTGACTGAATTACTTGACTTTGAGGTTAACTTATTTGATTCCCTTAATTATTGAATTGTGATTATTGAACTGAGATTGTTGGGCCTGTGAGCTGTGTATTGTAGAATTGCTAGGTTGGGTTGATTTTTGTGCAAGTTGTTGTTTGAGGAGGTTCGGTTAGAGCGTAAGGGGTATTCAGTTTCTAGTTAGTTACTTTGTTTAGCAGGTTGCTTGTTGTTGTTACTCACCCAATGCTTATACACTTGTGCAAGTTGCGAGTCCGAACCCGCGTGACTTCTCGCTCTTTCTTCGATTTCGAGGCTTGTCAAGGATTTGAAATTCTTATAATTCGGCAGGACCTTTTTTTTTCATTTTCTTACACTTTGTTCTATTTGAGAAATAAAGATTGAGACTTGTATTAATTTTTTTAATTTCGTACTTATGTATTTAGTGGCTTGTACACGTGACAACCAGGTTATGGGGGTTTTAATAGAAGAATAAGGTTTTCGTTTTATCTTGTTCTTGTTTTTATTGTAATTCTACATTTCTTTCTTTTTCGTTGGGTTGAGGCTGACTTGTTTAGGTGAGAATAGACAAGTGTCATCACGTCCATTTTTGGGTCGTGACAAAAATGGAAAACCTTTGTTGTGGAGAAGAAATGTATTATTTCCCGCCGTACCTCGAAAAGTTAGGAAATGATCTTTCTATGATTCGTCAATCTACCTTGACCCTGATAGATGTGTGGGTTATGAAGGTATATGAGGTTAAAGAATCTTGGACAAATATGTTTATCATAAGGTACGCGGGGTATCATTAATTTGATACGCCCTTTTGCATGTCAAGTGAATGTGAATTTTTGGTTAAGAACAGATCATTTTTCATGATTTACAATTCAAATAATGACTCAAAGAATGATTACCTTGTTGAGGCAAAGCTCTACGTTGAAAGCCTTGTTTGACCCTTTTGCAAAACGCACAAAGAATGCAACAACATCAAAGGGAGGAAAAGCTCATATGACGATGATAATCGTGTTCTAAATAATTAATAAGATTTCTCTATACCATTTTCTGAACAACTACTAAATTATGTTTCTTTTCTCAAAAATAAAACATCAAGGCATATTAGGGACATTAACCTTATCTGCTTCATTAAACAACTTCCTAAGAATAATAATTTTAGTTTAAGTGCTTGGTGTCTTCATTGTCAAACTAAATGCACTCAACATTATTTATATTCTTGAGAAGTATTTTAAGGGGCATGTCGTGCCTCTAGATATAGTAAGAAATAAGCACTAGGAACATGGATATCATGGCAGGTGAATGTGCCAATAACACCTAGGTATAGCCCATGATAAGGTTATTGTTTGATACGGTGCAATTCTTCAATAATAATTTAGTAGGGGAAAAGGAGGAACCACAATTATTGTGAATGGTTAAGGTCTAACATAGTATCTATAATTTTGGTTCCTTGTTGCTAATAGATAATTTCCTATTTTTGTTCGCACGAAATTTAGTTGTTTCCATGTTGGTATATCGACTATTTCCTTTAGGATATCTTCCCTTTATTTTACATATCGGGTCAACCAAAGGTTGAATTGTCTTTCACTTTGTCAATAATGTTGACATAACCAATGGTTCCTTGCAAGGATAGAACATTTCTTGAAGCAAATTAAGCTACTTTGATCTTAAGCGCGGAATGGGGTCAAAAATCCGAACTTAGGAGATTAAGATAATGGGGATAGTTTTGCTTAAGAGTATCCATGTCGCAAATGTCGCTGGTAAGGAAATAGATCTCATCTTTTTGCTTAAATAAGGCTTGCGATTTCTAATGAAAGAGATTTTTGCTACATGTTAACCATATATCATGTGTGGGGATAGCTTGTATGTGGAACATTGGGGACTTTTGTTCTTGATAAAGTAAATAGTGTTTTGTTAATTGTATGTACTTTTGAACTTTCAGGAAATAAATGCTAATGTTTGGAACAACAAATCTACTCCTTGCTAATTGCACGGGTTGCAATGAAGAAGGATGGGCTTTCTCTGGTTTTACTATTCGTTGTAATGTACTGATGTTATTTCCTTGAGTGTAGAACAAGATATGCATATGCTCGTTGATTGCATATGATCACATTTTGTTGGTACCTTTTGAAGTTGGTTGATATAAAATTTATGTCAACTGAAAATTTCCATTACAAGGCTTGAAATAATTATTTAAGTGCTATTCAATGTCCATAATTTTAGAGCAACTAAATAACTAGAAAATCAATGTTATCCAATTCTTGAAATGAGAAAACTTTTGCTCTTGATGGGTTTCATAAAAAAAAATCACTATTTTCGCTCGAATAACTTTCATTAGAATAAGGAGATCTTGTTTTTGTAACATATTCTCATTACTTAAACTAATTGTCTCATAATATTATAAAGTACTATGTTTTCCATAGTTGCATTGGGCTATTCTATATTGCGCGTTTTCAGAAAATGATCGTCACTTATTAATGCATTCTAGCAACTATTTATTACTCAAATCTTTCCTCTTGGGCATTCATGATCTTCAGTTGATGAAACGATTAATTGATATCTATATATGCAATGACTGGAGACTTGATTTTTTTTGCTATTGACTAAATTAAGATGTAGGGCGTGAGGATGAACTAGTACACTATGAAGCGATTAGATTGAAAACTTTGATGGAGACTTGATTTTTCTTGACCCCAAGTAAGAACACTACCTTAATTAAAATTAAGAGGCGCTTTAAAATAGAGATCATGCGTCCACATATACTTTTAACCACAATGACAATGCATGAAAGAAAATTAGGCTCCAAAAGTCTTAATTAAAACTAAAAATAGTTGAAACCACATACGTTTTTCAAGTAGCAACATAAAATCACACAGTTGAAAATTCCTCAAGCAAAGTACTTCAAAATGATCAAATTAAAACAAAGCATGTTTATTTTAAAGGAGCTCTGTGAGGAATTCCCTTCCTCTTGCGCTTCCGCTTCATCTCATCAATCTTTCCCCATTTGGCTTCCACCTACAAATTCCATCATAACATATGTTATTCGCAAAAATATTTATGTGTATTGACCGTGTAAATATATAATAATACTTTATCTATCTCAATTTAAGTGTCTCGTTACTTTTTTTTAATTTGTCTCAAAAAGAGGGTGTTTCCCCAATATTTGGTGTAAAGAACTCAAATCCAATACAACAATAACCACTTCTCAACTATATTAAAAAGACTAAAGTTCAATTACAGTTCCCAAAAGTAAACCTAACAACTAAAACAGCAAAACCCCCCAAACAAACATATAGAAATATCGAAAGTAAGACTAGAGATTGATTGGCGGAAGAAGGGAGATGAGAAAATACAGACAGTTCAGAAGGGAGATGAGGAGAACTAGACTTTCACACAACAATAAGCCTAACCTATTTTCCAACTTCTCTTCCTTTTAGACTAGTTGCTATTTGGGCATGGATCTCAATTCAACCTTTGTGAAGGTCTTTTGATCTTATTACTTCTTCTTGACCCAATAATTGATTCCGTGACGTCAAATTTCATGTCGGACTGGGGTTGATTCATAACATTTAGTACTTCCTTTGTTGGTTTCAAAATAATGATACAATTCTATATTTACTTACAATTTGGCTTTAAAATACTCATTTTACCTTTAATGAGAGATTTTAGCAACACAAACATCTATGATTTGTTTTGGACCATAAATTTCAAGTCTTTCTTTCTTTCTTAAAATTCATGTCAAGTCAAACAATATCACATAAATTGTGACACGTTTTTTCAATTTCCACATTCTATTTAGGATTATACAGCAACAACAACATATCCAGTGAAATCTAACAAATGAGGTCTGGAAAGGATAGAATGTACTCAAGCCTTACCACTACATTGTGAAAGTAGAGAAACTATTTTCTATCAAGCATAATTTCCAGAATTCAATTTCAAAAAAATATTATAAAATAAAATAAAAATCATCGCCAAACAACTACTTAATTTGAAACGGAGGGAGTGATATGCACCTGGCAAGCAATGCAACAGAATTGAAACTGTTCAGGGTCATGCAATCTCCTTTTGCAAGTGAGACAAGTAGGATCTCCAGGAATTAAAGAACCAGACCCACAATGTGGCAGAGGATTCAAAGCAATTACCCATTTCTTGTTGCATCTGTATGGCTGCACATAGAAAATCATATATATCTCATCACTAACATATAGATGCTAATTATGTAAAAAAAAAACAATAAATCTTTGTTGTAAGACTATATATATACATGTGAGAAATAATCAATCATTGTGCAACCGGTAGAAAAACAACTTAGAAGTTAAACTTTGTCAAGCTTAATTTCAAATGAAAATGTCTAAAGTTATATATGACTAAAGTTTAAATATTTTTGCATAATTTTCAAACAAAAATAGCTGAACTTCATCGATATGTACAAGAACTTCAGGCAAACACAAAAAAATCAACCATATGTATCTTAAGTTCTAACCGAAAATGATTAAACTTTAGCCATTTTGTTCAAGCTCAACTTCAAACAAACGGGTAGACTTCCAAATTTTTACCCACAATATGACTTAACTAGTGGGTCCAAACAGACATGGCTCAAGGATACAGCTAGTAAAACACTTACTTTTAGACAAAGGCCCAAAAAAATAATAGTGATTTTATGAATTTATTGTTACTTAAAACAGAAGATTATAATAAAAGTACAAATTTTATATATGTGTATATATAAAAACTATCTACTTTTTATCATAAATATTTTATAACTTTGAATTAAAAATCTCAAATTTTATATTAATAAATAATATTTTTACAATAAAACATCCAAAATAATATAGTATGAACAAATTAAATGATTAACATCTCATTAACTAATATTTAATTAATAATCAATATAATCTCTTTTCATTTCTGTCTATATGAATTTAAATTTACCTGAATTAATTTACAGTCAATATACTTCTCCATCTGCTCTAGAAGAACAACGTCTTTGTAAACATGTCGATAAATCTTTAGCTGGTCATGATCATTGTGTTTGTTTGTAGAGACGCAATACCTGCATAAATCTGAATCACATTTGATACAATACTTGCTCCGTTCATTCTTTTGAAGTTCACCATGCACCAAACATGACCCAAAGAATGTCTTCTTCAAAAGTGGCCCTAGCCATGTTGGCATATTCCTGCTAGGCTCCAATTCTCCCTACAAATATAATCATTATAATAAAATAGATTATGAAGTAATATTATCATCAAATATACATAGTACAAGAAAATAAAAAATACATATCAAGCTAATTATCTTTTGAAACAGTCTTTCTCATTATTTGAACAGTAAATTTACTTGAAACGATATTGTCATCAAATATACATATATCAAAAGAATTATGAAGAAAATAAAATACTTATCAAGCTAATGATCTATAAAGGTTTAAAATTCTACTAAGGCTTGTTTAGAGTTTAAACTTTAAGAGAAACTAAGACTTCACTTTTTTACATCGTCAACAAAATATATATTTCATCTTATCTTGCACACCAAACGATCCTAGTACTCATGGCATTTGTATAAACCTCATCCCTTATCTTTCCATCACAGAGAGAAACCACATCACCTACTATGAGCCTTTGAGGCAGTTCTTCTTTTTAGAGATACATCTGGTACATTCGAAACACATTAATTTAGATTTGGATAACACAGATTCCATTGAGGGGAAAATGTTCCTTAACAAGCTTTCTCCATTTAGAAGGTTCAAATGAGATATTATTAAGAATGGAGGAATTTCATCCATCTTATCACATCCTTGATGATGCACACCAATAATAAATGAATGATTATTTTACGACGTGCAAGCTTGATTCTTTTTATTTAGTCAAGCATATGGAAGTATTCAATAAAGGAATGACTATGAGATTTAAGTTAACTTTTATCAGCTTTAATTTGATATCAGAGAATTTGGAGAGTTCACCAAGTATTTTTTTGCCTCACCTCCCTAATAGGAATAGGGGTAATTTACAAATAGGGCTAATAAATTCGCCGATCAAAATATTAGGAAATAATATTTTGAATTTCTTCATTCGAAGTAAATTCCTCCAAACTCAAAATATTAAGATAGAGGTGTACCCTTGACCACAATAGATCTCGTACAAAGTATACTTCAATAGGCTTATTGAAGGCTCCTATTGACATGCATTCAATAGAAATCAAGCCTACGAATTCATCAATTATGAGTAAGGTACCTTCACATAACTGACATATATAGAACTAGTATTTTCTCTTACATCCCACTATACATGTAACAGAGTCTAGAGTTTACATGTGAATCAAAATTTTATTTTACTTCATCTTTTTATATTGATTTGTCAAGAAGATGATGATATATTTATAAGTTGAAAAAAGGGTTTGAAGCAAAAAGATACGATTCTAACATACTAGGAAGTTGGTTTGTAGCAAATAGGAAGTTGGCTCCAAAGCCCGAATTAAATGAGAGAAGCTCAGATCAAGTCCATGAACCAAGTTGAAAGAAAGAACTCAACATAGACATATAAAATAGGGTTTTATGGGATGATTTAGGGTAAAATGGTTATTTCATTCTATGTCGTGAAAATGCTCCCTTTCTAACGTGAAAAGAAGTAGAATGAACAACTAGAATACAAAACCGTTGAAAGTTTGACATATTCTAGATACTGTACATGACGTCAAAGTAGATTATAGTTAAAATTACAAAACCGTTACACGTTTAATTTTACGATACAAACAAGTCGTTAAAGCACACGACGACTCCCGCTTCCCTTATAACATGACAAGAAAATGAGACATTATATCCTTTTACACATTAATACTTGCCTAAAAATTTGGGGTTGATGATTCAATTTTCTTTTTGTCTTTTATAATTTTGAACTACTTAAACATATCATCATAAAATGCAATAAACAAATGTGTAATCATAGTATACCTAGTGTTCTCTAACTTTTATTTTATTCATATTTGCTAATAATTAGATGAGGTTTGTTACCTTATTAGGATATGTAAGTAAGGTCTAGTCCCCTTCTTATACTCTTCCTTACTAAGAATGTTTTAATTTTATTTTATTAATAAACAACTACAAGTCAAAAAAATCTTTTATTTGAAAAGACATGTATACATATCTAACATGAAAGAGTTATCAAGAAAAGACTTTGAAATATAAAATCAAGAGTAAATTTACTGATTGAAATATTTATAAGTTGCTACATCACTCAATTAGACCCTCTAATTAGTAGAAATTCTTGACTGATTAAAAGTTGTGCTATTGAAATAAATCTAAAATAACAGTAAGAAGTGATTCTCTCATAAAATTAGTCAGGAAAACTTCCTAATATATACAATTTAGATCCAAATTCAGTCATACCACAACTTCACATAGTAGATCCAAATTCAGTCATAACACAACTTCACATAGTAGATCCAAATTCAATTTCTTGAAAAATTGCTATCTTTTATACAAATCAATTAAGATGCTATCAAACATATAGTTAGCCTCATGAAATTTTATCAACAATCAAAGGAAAAATATAATTGTCTATTTCCTTTTTGAAATACAAATGCATAAACAAAATGGTAAGAATTATATCTCACTCCAAAATATAGCAATAAACAATCAATTTCGAATGAATTAAAATCCAATTATAAGATACCTACCTCTAGAATATTAAAACTAACAAAAAAATAAATGAAAATTAGTAACGCTACACATATATACGTACCTGCTCATTTGTTTCAGAAGGTGATGAATTAGAGCTATTCATTTTTCCTTCTTCCATTTCTCTCCTCTCTAGAGTGTATCAATTTTCTGAAAATGGTATTTGAAGAAGACACATAAAACTACTAGTAGGATTTTATTGCTAATGTATTGTTCCCTTGAAATGTACTTAATTGGCAAGACAACAAATGAAGTAATAAAGACAATTTTTTTAGTCAAATAAAATTTTGTTTAGAAGAACATAAGGACAAATGGGCCCCCATTTTTCTAACTGTCCGTTATATTTCAAGAGACAATGAAGATATGTTCAATGAGGAAATGTGGAACATTTCTTCCAATTTTACCCTTAAGATGAGAGGCGATGGATCCAAGACAAATTTTCAAATCGATAGAACCTAGAGTTTTTGAGGTCGAATTATATGTATGTAATGGACAATATTGTCATTTCATTTTGATTGCCAAATAGTGTGAACATAGATTTTGTAACTCTATGAATTTTTTCCCTTATCTATTCTAGTCCTTCATTTTAATTTTTTTCCCCAAACAATCCTATATGTGAAGTCAAAGTTTCTCCAAGTAAGGGGTTTGTACACATTTATGATTTTACCATGTATGAGGTAATCAGATTTAGTAAATTTGAAATCAAGGGAAATTATTAATTGTGTGTGTTAATTTTGATTTTACTTAAAAAGGAAAGAAAATAAAAGGAAGAGGTACTTCATTTGATTCTCTCTTTACATGGCAAACTTATTGATGATTCAACAATATTGTCTTGAGATACATCTCATAATATAAGTATGTGATAAATGGTCATCTGATCCACTAATAATTTTTTAGGTTGAAACTTGTCGATGTGTCAACAAAGTCGTAGAATGTAAATTAACAAGAAAATATTTCATATAAAAAATAGAAATACGCTTAATCATGTAAGACCTTTAAAAAATTTATGCATATTTTTGTTACGACCCAAACCGTCGTGATTGACACCCACACTAACCCTCCGGTGGGAGAACCACTACTATAACCCCAAACCAAGCAACTAAACCAAAACTAAAGCATTTAAGTTATGAAAGCAAGTTAAATAGCTAAAACTGAAGTTTCCATAAATTTCCAAAAGATCTAACAACTAACAATGCGGAAATACATCTAGAACCTGAAAGTCAATGTACCAAAACATCTAACAATGAACCAAATTCTAAACAAGAGGGTTACAACCCCAAACTAATGAACTAACAACTAACTAGAAAAGTCCAAGTCTGAAATGTGGACATAGACGAAAGGAGAACTCATGGCAGCCCAGAAGAACTGGCTCACCCTTAAATTCGAAGCGATCATTGATCTTCTAAGCGAGGTATGTCAATAGCCGCCTGAAGATGCCTTGTACTCAACAAAGAAAGAGCAAGTGCAGTATCAGCACACAACCACAGTGTACTGGTAGGATCACGCGGCTATCCCACTAAGTGCAACAAACATAAGCCAATACAACAATATTTATCACATGCATATATCTAACATATACAAGATTATCAACATTTACGAACAAGACACAATTTTACATTTCTCAAGATACACAATTATATCAAATCATTGGTCTCTCATGGAACCCAAACCCAAACAGTTAGCTTATCGGAACGTGGTACCCAATCCAATGTTTATGCCGGAACGTGGCAACCGATCCAATTTAGTGTGTCGAAACGTAACACCTGATCTATTCAACAAGCTACAATCACAATCAGAAAGTACATTCTCATAATCATACAATCAAGTCATGGCATTCATCATTCATATATCCTCTTTTACAATTAATGTGATCAATAATGCAACATTCGCACACATATATGTATCATAATGAAGCAAGAACAAACATACATCACACCATCATAGAATCACAACCATCACCTACCTCGAAACAAGCTTGAAACCCTTAAGAAACTTGATCCTTGCCTTTTCGAATTCGTTCCGCTTGTTCTTGGTCTTTAGCCTCAAATATGGTGGAAGATTGTCAAGAAAATCCCTGGGTTCGTTCCTTAGCTCTCAAGTTCGAAAATTGCAGAATAAAATATTTTTGGGGTTTATTTATGACTTTAAGTCGCGTCTGATCCGCCACAACGGTCCTCACCCCGCTACAGCGGCCCCGCCCTGGCAGCAGAAATCCCCGCCAAAGCGGCTTGCACAAAATAGTGAGCTATTTTAATAATTTCAATACCCCCATTTCACAACACGCCTTCAACCAACGACACTCAGAAACTACTCATTCACGCTAAGATCAATTTCGAGAGTTCTACTCACCCGAATTCAAGTCCGTAAAGTCGTACGGGTTCCTTAACGGCTTCTCTATCTACTCATGTAATCAAAATCATAATTAAATCACCCAATTGCTACCAGCTTTCTCTAGACTTTAATGACTCCGATTTCATCCAAATCTGGACTAGGTTGGGAAATCTCCAGTTACTACGAAAAAGTTTTTCGGCCCAAATTTTTTCGCCGTTGGGTTTTCTATAACGAAGAAACCCGGTCGTTACAATTTTGGTCATAATTGAAATATATATATATATCCCGTTAAACGTACTTTGGCTTAATGAGCTTTCAAAAAAAAATTATTGATAACAATTTTTTTATATAAAACTTAGAATAATTAAGATGATTTACTACTTGTATGAAAAAATTAAAAAAAAAAAAAAAAAAAAGAGGAGAAAATTCAAACTTTAAATTATCACCAAAACCATCTTCTTCTCTACCTTTACATGGGTGTCTTTATAAACCATCGATCTCATATTTATATTTTTTAATACAAAATTTACATTGAACTCTATATGTATCTTCTATTCGATGATATAATAATCTCACACCATTTTTCTTCATTTTCAGGGGCTAAGCATATGAGGATGCTGGACACAGTCTGCTTATCAATAATTAGCTAAACATAAATTATCATTTTACTAAAAACTTATTTTAATAAAAATATTTCTCAAAATAAGAAGATTTTAGCCATTTGGCCAAATAGGCTATACGATTGATCAGAAGTAGGGCTATCCATTCTCAAAATTAAACTTGTTCTTGCTATTTGCCAACTTTGCCATGACTAATTAAAACTTTACTTATTGTTAACAGAAATATAAGAGAGTAAGAAGAATTCATGTCGTAAAGCCTCATCTAACAAATGAAGAATTACTTGACCCATGATTAATTAGTGTGGTGGATAATTATTTGCAATTGATTGTTTCTTGATATAATTCCTTTTCCTCTTTTTCATATCTCATGTTTCCTTTGCTTGTGAGGCATTTTACTTGTGTTTCTAATCAAATTTATCTTTGATAGATTTTAAATCAAGAAACAAATATTGAAAAAATGGTTTGGCTTAGCTTATTTAGCAATAAATTGTTTATTTTCTTAATCGTTTTTACATTGTTCTCCGTGAGATTTGACCCGATTAATAGTTGTAAAAATTATATTCAACCAGCCAACTACCGTATAGTTTCTCTTTGAGGAATGGATTTGGACATTAGACCTTTCATGTGGCCTTATTTTATGGGTATGTGTTGCACCTTCCATGTGACCTTAGTTTGTGGTTTATGTCTTGTGGGTATGTGTTGCACGGTTTTGAGGCAATGATGCGTATCAGAAATGAAATTTTAAAATTGAAAATTTGGAAATATGAATTTTGATCAATGTCAACGTATCTTGTAATTTGATTTTTGATGATTTTATATCATTATTCACCATATAAAATCCTAGAGACAAATAATTTACAAGAATTGATATATGCAACACACATACACGAAAACTAGTAATCATATAAATAAGAATAGACTTCCAAATCTAACACTAACAGAGTTTTTGCCTCACGAAAAAATTCATATTTTTATTGTTCTGGTGTCACTTGTCTTTTTTTCAAATTTTTATGTTGCATAGTTCAAATAACAAATGATTTAAGACACATAATTTAGTTGAATTCAAATTTCTACTTATTAGGAAAATAAAAATCCTAAGTTTAGGATAATAATCTAGTGTGAAATAAAATTTTAAAGAGTGAAAAATCAAATTACATTCGCTAAGATCGTTCCTTTTCGTGTTTTTAATATAATATCAATAGATATAGATAATATATTGTGAAGGCATTTAACAGCATTGCATATCAGAATATTGTTCATGTTATTATAACTTATAAGTGAGAAATGGGCTTCTGGTGGACTTAGTACACAATAAGTTCTCAATTTCACATCTTTTTATCCTCATACTCAAAGATTTCAAATGTAATTCAAGTGAAAATATTTTTATGTGTGATCTAAATATTTAAACAATTACAAAATTCAATTCGAACGCATAATACAAAAATATATTTTACCCAACAAATTTATAAAGCTTTATTTCATTGGCTTACTTAAGCTTTTCACTTCACTTTTTTTTTATAAAAATAAAAAACTAAATTTCCTGTTCAATTTCACTATCACACAAAAACCTTGGAATAAATTAACTTAAATTAAATTAAATTAAATGGACAATATTCATAGTGAATTAAAGTTAAATGGTGAATTCTCTTAATCCAACACTACATTTCTTGACTGTTTTTTTTTTTTTTTGGAATGTGAAATTTAAGAAATTCCTTTGAGCGTGAAGTTCAAGCAACAACTTAAATGCAGACTCATTGTAGGATAATTTAAAGGGAAAAAAATTGATCGAGTGATACTTAATGAATAAGCTAAGTTTAAATCTATTTTCAAAAAGAAAATGACCATTTTTGGGGAAAAGAATTTTCTAAAATATCTTTTGGCAATTGTGTTGTAAGAATTTGAGAAGACAACATAAAAATGTTGATCGAGAAAAACATAAAAATGTTTTCTTCTCAAATTCATACAAAACAAATGGAATCTGAAGTTCAAGCAACAACTTTCCAGTTCTCACTTGTGTCTTGTTCTTCATTGTTTTATAGTTCTTATCTTACATTATTTATAAGCTCTCTTTTGTTCTTTTCCTAGGTTTTCACTCAAATTGACAATACAAATGAAGTTGAAATAAACCATACCGCAAACAATTTATCATACTCCTCTAGTAATGTGATAACTATAGCTTGAGAATGGTTGGCTGCTGCAGCTGCAACTGCCTGTATAAGTTGAACAGAGACATCATTGCCCATTTCAAAATCACTTTCTATCTCACATTCCCCATCTACAAGTGGCCGAAGAAGTAAAGGTGCCATGCAAGCTGCCACTGCTGGTGTGCTCATTCTATTCTCAATTTTGTGGGATACCACAGTTTGCATCATCATAAGAATCCTGATCATCACATGTAAAAATAGCACGTGAGAATTGCAACTCATACAATATTGGTCTAGGAAAGCAAAAATTTAAAAAAATATTTTTTCTCATTACAGAGTCAAGGACGAATATATGTAGATTAGAGGGGATGCAATGGCACCCTCAATCTACGGTAAAATTTATGTACAATCTAGTATTTCACATAAAAACATAAAAATGTTGTCTTCTCAAATTCTTACAACACAAATGGAATCTGAATTTCAAGCAACAACTTAAATGCACACTCATTTTAGGCGATTTTAAAGGAAAAAAATTGATCGAGTGATACTTAATGAACAAGCTAAGTTTAAATCAATTATAAAAAAAAATGACCACTTTTTGGGAAAATTTTTATATAAAATATCTTGAGGTACAATAAAGAAATATTTTCATAACACACAGAAAAACATCAAAAACCTTGTTGTCTTCTCAAATTTCTACGACACAAATGAAATTTGTAGCCCCATCCACACCAAAAGTGGAGAAAACACACTAGCCGTGCTCCATTTTCTACTTCTTCAGTTCAAGATTCAAACTTTAAATCTGGTGTTCTTGCTAGTAGAGTTCAACACTAAATTTCTCTTAGGGCTTCAGGTGAAACACCTCTTGAAATGCAAGTTTGTATCAAAATCCTAACTTCGTTTAATTTGTAGCCCTAAATTTGTCAAGATCCATCTCTATAGATATGCTAATAATAAGGCATGCCATAAAATTTTCTAGTGCTTTAGTTATTAGCATTATGAATGTACAAGTTTAGTTATTGATGATTAATATTTATATTTATTGTAATCGAATTATATAAAAATGAATTACAATTTTTTTGTCATAAAATTGTGGAGGTTACAACCCTGCAAATATATGTCTGTTCAAATAATTAGCGGAGGTTTATCACCCCACAAAATACAGGTATGAAATCTATTAAAACAAACAATTGTTTACAACCCCCACAAAATGAAATAAATAACCTCCGCAAATTGGTTGCGGCAGTCTTCAAAAAATGCCGCAAAGCGATAGCGGCAGAAGCAATTGTGTGTCTCAAGAAACTACCACCACAACAATTAGCATGGGTTAGTAACCCCCGCAATTTGGAATTTTAACACCCTTTAATTGATTGTTTTTTGTAGTGTGCTGAGGTTTGATTCATATGAAAACAGTCTTAAGGATTGTTCCGTTAGTTCTTTACTTTATGACCATGTTACTAGGACAATTGACTTGGATTATCCTGCAAAAATATCCTATGAATCTAGTAAGTCGGTGGGTTCTGTCAATGGGTTGATTTGTGTTGCCATTGAGGAAAAAGACGTGTTTCTCGGGAATCCGCCAATTAAGAAACTCAACAAATTGTCTAGTTCTGGTTCCTTTTACATGTATGATTTTGGATACGATGAACTTCACAATGATTATAAGGTAACAGTAATCTACAAAAATGGGGGTGATGACAATTCACACTACAATGTGGGCAAAATATATAGTTTGAATATTAATTCTTGGAAATGTTTGAATGAATTACAAAATGTGATTCAAATCTATAAATTGGTATGCTCGTAAATAGGAAGCTTCACTGGGCTATTAATAATAAGTTTTTTGGTTATTATAATGATTGGGTTATCCTTGTTGCTGACTTATCTGATGGGAGAAGGAAAAAAATTGTAATGACCCGATTGGTCATTTTTTATTTTTATATAGAAATTACCATTTTGCCCCTTCTAATATGAGCCCCGAGTCTGTTATGATGAGTTTGAAAGTTTGATGTTGAATTTTGAGTTGAAAGTTGTGAATTTGGTAAGTTTGTGAATTTTAAAGGCTAAATTGTTAAGAAAGTGGTTTTTGGGGTCTTTTACAGTTTCAAGTGTTGGAATGAATTTTCGCCAATTCCATCAGTCCTGAAATGTGAAATCTGATCCGTGAGAGTTGTTGTTCCAGATTCTGAGTATTTTTAAGGATTTGACGTCCTAAGTTGTGAAATTATGAAAATTTAGCCTTAGGATTTGAGGTCCTAAGTTGTGTTTATGAACTTTTAGTTGAAATTTCAAGTCAAATAAAGAAAAAATTTATCTATTTGACATGAATTTGGTGCTCAAATTGTGAGCATATATGGAGGTTGAAGAACATGGTTATTCAAAAATTTCAAAAGTTAAATATTTGGTATTTTTTTATTTTCTTAATATTTAATTTCTTATGTGTCATTGGAAAATGACATGAAATTACACATGTAAGAGGTTGGATTACACACACAATGATCTGATGAGAAAAGGGTTTAAAATATTGTGTTTTAATGAGTTTAAGGTTTAAGTAAGAGGGTTCAAAATACAAACGCATACAAGTATAAGGGTCCATCAAAGCATTTCGCCTTTGAAAAATAAAGATTGAAACTTGTATATATATATATTTCTTAATTTTGTAATTATGTATTTACTGGCTTGTACATGTGACAACCAGGTTTTGGGGGTTTTTATAGAAGAATAAGGTTTTCGATTTATCTTGTTCTTGCTCTTGTTTTTATTGTAATTCTGCATTTCTTTCGCTTTCATTGGGTTGAGGCTGACTTGTCTAGGTGGTAATAGACAAGTGTCATCACATCCATTTTGGGTCGTGACAAAAATTGAGAACCCTTGCGATGGAGAAGAAATGTATTATTTTCTACCGTACCTCGATAAGTTAGGAAATGATCTTTCTATGATTTGTCAATGTATCTTGACTCTGTTAGATGTGTGGGTTATGAAGGTATACGGGGTTAAAGAATCTTAGACAAATATGTTTATCATAAGGTGTGTGGGATATCATTAATTTGGTACGCCCTTTGAATTTTTGTTTAAGAACATATCATTTTTCATGATTTACAATTCAAATAATGACTCAAAGAATGATTACCTTGTTGAAACAAAGCTCTACGTTGAAAGCCTTGTTTGACCCTTTTGCAAAACGTACAAGGAATGCAACAACATCAAAGGCAGCAAAAGCTCAGATGAAGATGATAATCATATGCTAAATAATTAATAGGATTTCTCTATACCATTTTCTCAAAAACTATTAAATTATATTTCTTTTCTTAAATATAAAACAACAAGACATTGCATATTAGGGACATTAATCTTATCTGCTTCATGAACCAACTTCCTAAGAACAATAATTTTGGTTTAAGTGCTAGATGTCTTCATCATCAAACTAAATTCACTCAACATTATTTATATTCTTGAGAAGTATTTTAAGGGGCATGTCGTGCCTCTAGATAGAGTAAGAAATAAGCACGAGGAACATGGATATCATGGCAGGTGAATGTGCCAATAACACCTAGGTATAGCCCATGATAGGGTTATTGTTTGATACAGTGCGCTTCTTCAATAATAATTTAGTAGGGGAAAAGGACGAACCACAACTATTTTGGTTCCTTGTTGCTAATAGATAATTTCTTATTTTTGTTCGCACAAAATTTAGTGATTTTCATGTTGGTAATATCTAACTGTATTTTTCCTTTAGGATATCTTCCCTTTGTTTTACATATCTGGTCAACCAAAGGCTGAATTTTCTTTCACTTTGTCAATAATGTTGACATAACCAATGGTTCCTTGCAAGGATAGAACATTTCTTGAAGCAAATTAAGCTATTTTGAGTAAAGATAATGGGGATAGTTTTTCTTAAGAGTATCTATGTCGCAAATGTCGCTAGTAGGGAAATAGATCTCATCTTTTTGCTTAAACTAGGCTTGCGATTTCTAATGAAAGTGATTTTTACTACATGTTAAACATAGATCATGTGTGGGGATATCTTGCATGTGGAACATTGGAGACTTTTGTTCTTGATAAAGTAAACAGTGTTTTGTTAACAGTTATGTACTTTTGAACTTTCAGGAAGTATATGTTGATGTTTGGAACAACGAATCTACTCCTTGTTGATTGCACGGGTTGCAATGAAGAAGGATGGGCTTTCTCTGGTTTTATTATTTGTTGTAATGTACTGATGTTATTTCCTTGTATGTAGAACAAGATTTGCATATGCTCGTTGATTGCATTTCACATTTTGTTGGTACCTTTTGAAGTTGGTTGATATAAAATTTATGTCAACTGAAAATTTCTATTACAAGGCTCGGAATAGTTATTTAAGAGCTATTCAATGTTCATAATTTTATAGCAACTAAATAACTAAAAAATAAATGTTATCTGATTCTTGGAATGAAAAAACTTTTGCACTTGATGGATTTCATAAAAAAAAAAGCATAATACATAAACATGACCCTTAACTTGGCTTCAGTGGGCAACTATGACCACCAGCTTTGATTGTGCACAAGTAGACACTTAAACTTGTATAAAATTGAACAAGTAGACCCATGTGTCCTACATGGCATAATACACATAGGACGCCACGTAGGACACAAAATTGCTATGTAGGGTGTCATGTAGGATGAATGTGTCTATTTGTTCAATTTTGTATAAGTTTAAATGTCTACATGTGCACACCAAAGTTAATGGTCATAGTTGCAGTTGACACCAATTTAAGGATCATATTTATGTATTATGCCTAAATTGTTCACTATTTTCGCTAAAATAACTTTCATTAGAACAAGGAGATCATGTTTTTGTAACGTATTTTCATTACTTAAACTAATTATCTCATAATATAAGAAAGTACTATGTTTCACATAGTTGCATTGGGCTACTCTATATTGCGCGTTTTTAGAAAATGATCGTCACTTATTAATGTATTCTAGAAGCTATTTATTAGTTAAATCTTTCCTCTTGGGCATTGATGATGTTCAATTGATGAAACAATTTATTGATATTTTATATATGCAATGAATGGATTTAATATGTGCACATGTGATTTTTATGGTGAAACTATTTTATTTCAAGAACAAAATCTCAATTTAAACTAGGGAGAAAGCTCAAATATGTCATTGAACTTTGAGAAAAGGCTTATTTATGTCATCCGTTAAAATTTTGACTCATCTATGACATTATCGTTTGAAAAAAAACTCATCCATGCCATTATTTCTTAACTCCATTTTTGCAAAACCATTTTTTACCTCAAAAAAACCCCAAACAAACTTTTAACACTTTTCACTAGGGGTTTTGGATCAAATGTGCTCTTTTTGCTTCTTCTTTCTCAAGAACTCATAAAGAACTCCCAAATTTCCAACATCTTCAATTTTTCATGAAGTCACCTCTAATTTCGGTCACATTATTTGAGTTCTTGAGGATGAAGAAGCAACAAGAGTACATTTGATCGAAAATCTCAATTGAAAAGTGCTACGTGTCGTGTGTGTTAGGGTTTTGCTCTTATTTTTGTACCTTATTTGAGTTTTATTTTTATTCTTAAGGAAAGTCAAATCACTACCATAATTGCTTTTACTTTTTTTTAAGAAAAATATAATTCTCTTCCATATTTGGTTTATTTTTTCCTTAGAGTAAAAGTTTGGAACTCTATAAATTGAAGTGGCCTCTTCTCCTACCAGACCACAATTATAGAATCTACAATGTAGTCATTAAAAAGTTTTGTTTATGGGGATATTATTCTCCTAATAGAGTTTATGTTTTTTTATATATTAATTTTCATATGTAGGTCAATTGGCCAAACCATATAATAATATTATGTTTTTAGTATAAGTTTTTGTTATCTAATTTATCACAAACACAATTTGCGATTGTAAGCTTTCGCATGACCCCTTGATTTCTTTAGAACCGAACAGTTTGGGGTCTTGTTGAGGTAAAAAATGGTTTTGCAAAACCGGAGTTAAAAAAATAATGGCATGGATGAGCCTTTTCTCAAACGACAATGACATAGATGAGTCAAATTTTAATGGATGATATAAATAAGTCTTTTCTAAAAGTTTGATGTCATATTTGAGCACAACCTTAGATTCAACTTGCTACTGACTAAATTGAGATGTAGGGTGTGTGGCTGAACTAGTCTAACACTATGAAGCTATTAGACTGAAAACTTTGATGGAGACTTAATTTTTTTAGCCCGAATAAGAACACTACCTTAATTAAAAATAAAAGGCGCTTTAAAAGAGAGATCATGCGTCCACATATACTTTTAACCACAATGACAATGCATGCAAGAAAATTAGGTTCCAAAAGTCTTAATTAAAACTACAAATAGTTGAAAGCACATACGTTTTTCAAGTAGCAGCATAAAATCACACAGTTTAAAATTCTTCAAGCAAAGTACTTCAAAATGATCAAATTAAAGCAAAGCATGTTTATTTTAAAGGAGCTCTGCGAGGAATTCCCTTCCTCTTGCGCTTCCGCTTCATCTCAGCAATCTTTCCCCATTTTGCTTCCACCTACAAATTCCATCATAACATATGTTATTCGCAAAAATATTTGTGTATTGACAGTGTAAATATATAATAATACTCTATCTGTCTCAATTTAAGTGTTTCGTTACTTCTTCTTTTTTATCTGTCTCAAAAAGAGGGGGTTTCCCCTATATTTGGTGTAAAGAACTCAAATCCAATATAACAATAACCACTTCTCAACTATATATATTAATAAAACTAAAGTTCAATTACAATTTCCAAAAGTAAACTTAACAACTAAAACAGTAAAAATCCCAAACAAACATATAGAAATATCGAAAGTAAGACTAGAGATTGATTAGAGGAAGAAGGGAGATGAGAAAATACAGACACTTCAGAAGGGAGATGAGAAGAACTAGACTTTCACACAACAATAAGCCTAACCTGTCTTTCCAACTTCTCTTCATTTTAGACTAGTTGCTAACTTGCTATTTCGGCATGGATCTCAAATCAACCTTTGTGAAGGTTTTTTGATCTTATTACTTCTTCTTGACCCAATAAATGATTTCGTGACGTCAAATTCCATGTCGTACTGGGGTTGATTCATAACATTTAGTACTTCATTTGTTCCAATTTATATGACACACTTTTCATTTTTTGTCAGTTTAAAAAATAATGATACAACTCTATATTTTCTAACAATTTAGCTTTAAAATACTCATTTTACCTTTAATGAGAGTTTTTAGCAACACAAACATCCATGATTTTGGACCATAAATTTCAAGTCTTTCTTTCTTTCTTAAAATCCATGTCAAGTCAAACAATACCACATAAATTGTGACGGAGGGAGTACGTTTTTTTCAATTTCCACATTCTATTTAGGATTATACATCAACAACAACAACATATCTAGTGAAATCTAACAAATGAGGTCTGGAGAGAGTAGAATGTACTCAAACCTTATCACTATCTCGTGGAAGTAGAGAGACTGTTTTCGATCAAGCATAATTTCCAGAATTCAATTTCAAAAAAATATTAAAAAATAAAATAAAAATCATCGCCAAACAACCACTTAATTTGAAACGGAGGGAGAGATATGTACCTGGCAAGCAATGCTACAGAATTGAAACTGTTCAGGGTCATGCAATCTCCTTTTGCAAATGAGACAAGTAGGATCTCCAGCAATTAAAGAGCCAGACCCACAATGTGGCAGAGGATTCAAAGCAATTACCCATTTCTTGTTGCATCTGTATGGCTGCACATAGAAAATCATATATATCTCATCACTAACATAAAAATTTTACAATAACATCCAAAATAATAATAAGTATAAACAAATGATTGGCATCTCATATTTAATTATCACTGAAATGTTCAAATAAATTAATGTCCAGAGCATCAATTCATAATCAATATAATCTCTTTTCATTTCTGTCTATATGAATTTAAATTTACCTGAATTAATTTACAGTCAATATACTTCTCCATCTGCTCTAGAAGAACAACGTCTTTGTAAACATGTCGATAAATCTTTAGCTGGTCATGATCATTGTGTTTGTTTGTAGAGATGCAATACCTGCATAAATCTGAATCACATTTGATACAATACTTGCTCCGTTCATTCTTTTGAAGTTCACCATGCACCAAACATGACCCAAAGAATGTCTTCTTCAAAAGTGGCCCTAGCCATGTTGGCATATTCCTGCTAGATTCCAATTCTCCCTACAAATATAATCAATTGATCTGATTGAATTGCAAAAAGAAATTCTCACTTTCCAAAATATAGTAATCTTACATGAAGTAATATTATCATCAAATATACATATATCAAAAGAATTATGAACAAAATAACATATTTATCAAGCTAATTATCTATTAAGTGTCTCATCCAACAATTGTTTGATGAAGCTTAATGAACTTTAAATGTTTAAAAATCTACTAAGGTTTGTTTAGGAATGAACCAAATCCAATCAATTGATTAAGTTTCATTGCTTCTTGTTAATGATGGGACTTAGCTAGTTTAGAGTTTAAGTTTTAGGAGAAACTAAGACTTCACTTCTTTCTAGCTGACTAAGTTCTAAGAACATCTACCTACATTTTATGTATAATCAGAAATGTCTATTAAGATTTTCTTAGGATAATATTGAATGATGAAAAACTTTTTGTGTAACAGAAAAGAGAAACATTTTCATAAAATTATGAGTTGATGACAATATCCATGTCAATAATTATTAAAGAACAAAAAACATGAACCAAATCATATATATTTTTTGGTCCACTTTCTCCTTGATATGTTGTCTGTGTGACTTAAAAGGTCGTTTGATATGCAGACTAAATTATCTCGAGAATATAATTTTAATTATAATTCTTAAACTAATTTATCCCATATGGGAGGTGGGGATAAAATAATTTCAAATTTGATAGGATAAGGTGGGATATCCAGGATTCTGTGTGGAATTAGATCTACATCGTCAATAAAATACATATTAATCTAATCTCAAACTTAAGTGTGGGATATTTCATCTTATCTTGCACACCAAATGATCCTAGTACTCATGGAATTTGTTTAAACCTCAAGCATATGGAGTATTAAATAAAGGAATGACTATGAGACTTACGTAAACTTTTTATTAGCTTTAATTTGATATCAGAAAATTTGGACGGTTTATCAAGTCCTTTATATATTGCCTCCCCTCCCTAATAGGAATAGGGGTAATTTACAAATAGGGCTAATAAATTCACCAATCAAAATATTAGGAACTAATATTTTGAATTTCTTCATTCGAAGTAAATTCTTCCAAACTCAAAATATTAAGATAGAGGAGTACCCTTGACCACAATAGATCTCTTACAAAGTATATTTCAATAGGTTTATTGAAGGTCCTATTGACGTGCATTCAATAGAAATCAGGTCTACGAATTCATCAATTATGAGTCAGGTACCCTCACATAACTGACATAGAACTAGTATTTTCTCTTACATCTCACTATACATGTAATAGAGTCTAGAGTTTACATGTGAATCAAAATTTTATTTTACTTCATCTTTTTATATTGATTTATCAAGAAGAAGATGATATATTTATAGGTTGAAAAGAGGGTTTGAAGCAAAAAGATAAGACTCTAACATACTAGGAAGTTGGTTTCTAACAAATAGGAAGTTGGCTTGACATGGTTAGGAGTGTTGTTGAAGTATAACTAGGGGCTCAAAATACATAGCCTGAATTAAGAGAGAGAAGCTCGGATCAAGTCCATGAACCAAGTTGAAAGAAAGAACTCAACAAAGACATAGAAAATAGGGTTTTATGGGATGATTTAGGGTAAAATGGTCATTTCATTCTATATCGTGAAAATGCTCCCTTTCTAACGTGAAAAGAAGTAGAATGAACAACTAGAATACAAAACCGTTGAAAGTTTTACATATTCTAGATTCCATTAGAGAGAAAAATATGGACATGACCTCAAAGTAGATTATAATTAAAATTACAAAACCGTTACACATTTAATTTTACGATACAAACAAGTCGTTAAAACACACAACGACTCCCGCCTCCCTAATAACATGACAAGAAAATGAGACATTATATCCTTTTACACATTAATACTTGCCTAAAATTTGTCATTTCTTTTTCTTGCCAAAATTATTGGGATGACATCATTAGTGAATAACATTTCAGAAATTGTTACGATATATTCGTAAAAGAAAATTTGGGGTTGATGACTCAATTTTCTTTTTGTCATTATAATTTTGAACTACTTAAGCATATAATCACAAAGTGCAATAAACAAATGTGTAATCATAGTATATCTAGTGCTTTCTAACTCTTATTTTATTCATGTTTGCTAATAATTAGTGAAGGTTTGTTACCTTATTAGGATATGTAAGTAAGGTCTAGTCCCCTACTTATATATACGTATCCTAACTAAGATTTTTTAATTTTATTTTATTAATAAAAAAACTACTAGACATGTGGTATAAAATAGTCAAAGAAATCTTTTATTTTGTAAAGACATGTAAACATATCTAACATGAAAGAGTTATCAAGAAAACACTTTGAAATATAAAATCAAGAGTAAATTTAATGATTGAAATATTTAACTGTTACATCACTCAATTATACCCTCTAATTAGTAGAAGTTCTTGACCGATTAAAAGTTGTGCTATTGAAATAAATCTTAAATAACAGTAAAAAGTAATTCTCTCATAAAATTAGTCAGGAAAATTTTCCAATATATTATCATTAATTAGTTTTTATGAGAATTAAATCATAGCACAACTTCACATAGTAGATCCAAATTCAATTTCTTGAAAATTCGCTATCTTTTATACAAATCAATTAAGAGGCTATCAAACATATAGTCAGCCTCATGAAATTTTATCAACAATCAAAGGAAAAAATAATTTTCTATTTCCTTTTTGAAATACAAATTAATGCATAAACAAAATGGTAAGAATTAGATCTCTCACAAAAAACATAGAAATAAACAATCAATTTTGAATGAATTAAACAAAAAAAATAGTAATTGAAAATTAGTAACGCTACACATATATACGTATGTACCTGCTCATTTGTTTCAAAAGGTGATGAATCAGAGCTATTCATTTTTTTTCTTCCAATTTTCTCCTCTCTAGAGTGTATCAATTTTCTGAAAATGGTATTTGAAGAAGACACATAAAACTACTAGTAGGATTTTATTGCTAATGTATTGTTCCCTTGAAGTGTACTTAGTTGGCAAGACAACAATTGAAGTAATAAAGACAATTTTTGTAGTCAAATAAAATTTTGTTTAGAAGAACATAAGGACAAATGGGGATATGTTCGATGAGGAAATGTGGAACATTTCTTCCAGTTTTACCCTTAAGATGAGAGGCGATGGATCCAAGGCAGATTTTCAAATCGATAGAACCTAGAGTTAATGAGGTCGAATTATATGTATGTAATGGACAATATTGTCATTTCATTTTGCTTGCCAAATAATGTGAACACAGAAAGATTTTGTAACTGAATTTTTTCCCTTATCTATCCTAGTCCTCCTTTTTAAATTTTCCCCCAAACAATCCTATATGTGAAGTCAAACTTTCTCACTTAAAGTTTCTCCAAGTAAGGGGTTTGTACACATCTATGATTTTACCATGTATGAGGTAATTAGATTTAGTGAATTTGAAATCAAGGCAAATTAGTAATTGAGTGTGTTAATTTTGATTTTTACTTTAAAAGGAAAGAAAATAAAAGGAAGAGGTAATTCATTTGATTCTCTCTTTACATGTTAAGCTTGTTAATGATTCAACAATATTGTCTCATAATTTAAGTATGTGATAAATGGTCATTAAATCCATTAATATTTTTTTTAGGTTGAAACTTGTTGATGTGTCAATAAAGTCGTGTTTTGTAAATTAACAAGAAAATATTACGTATAAAATATAGAAATTAAATATGCCTAATCACGTAAGGCCTTTAAAATTGTATGCATATTTTAGTCATAATTGAAAAATATATATCACGTTAAAAGGTGTTTTATATAAATCTCAAATATTTTTCTGAAAAAGATTAGAAACCAAATTGAAAAATCTTAAAGTTTAAGAGGACAAAAAGGATAAGAAAACCAATCTTTTATCAGCTTGGGACTAGTATCTTCCTTTAAAGTGTCAAGAAACATAAAATGTGTACTTGTGAAGATTAAAAAATAAAAAAGTTGAAATGAGCAGATTTACCAAACTACCATTAGAGATATTGTAGGTGTAAGTGTCTTAATGAACTTTTCATTACTCTATATTTCTTGTTTATGTCTTGTTTGGCGGAAGATTATGCACCCTTTCCTACTCAACTATAATCCTTGGTGCCCTTCGAGCTACATGTAGGTATTAGTGCAAGGGTTAACTCAGTTCTTATCGGGAATTCTTTTAATCAAACTCCTAATATGAAGAGCTTTTTGAGAGAGATCGCTTTAATCATTCCTATTAACTAATAAGCTTAGGCAAATCTGAATTAATAAGTTTTAGATGATTAATAAAAAAAAAAGCTAACAATTTTAGCTTTAATCTCATAATTTAAGTATGTGATAAATGGTCAGTCTTAACCGTCCCAATTCTAAGCCAGACTGGGTTACCTTTAGATCTGATTTTGGGAGAAAATACTAGTTAGCCCAACCCTTGCCTCTTAAGGGGTTAGTCACGTTTAATGGGTCAAACTAATATTCTTTTTCATACTATATTGTAACTTTGTATTAATATTTGAAATTATGGAACTTTGTACTTTGTAAGAGGACATAAATTATGAATAAAACCTCAAAGGGTTAATAGCTTTCAATTTTTTATATAAAACTTAGAACAGGATGGGGTCATTATTAACCATTGATCTCATATTTATATTTTTTAATACAAAATTTAATTTACATTGAACTTTGTATGTAATCTCTATTCGATCATATAATAATCTCACACCATTTTTCTTCATTTCAGGGGATAAGCACATGAGAGGTTGTTGGACACAATCTTCTTATCAAAGTGCTTAAAAATACTTTTCAAATAATTAGCTAAACATAAATTATCATTTTTCTAAAAACTTGTTTTAATAAAAATATTTTTCAAAATAAGAATATTTTAGCCATTTGAGTTAGAAATGAAGAATTACTTGTATAGCTATATCCAGGTGTTCTTAATGCTTTTAATTGACTAGAGATAGTCAATTAAGTAGTCTTGTTAGTGTCCAAGGAGCAAATATAGAATCACTATTTGAGATTAAGTACTTGACCCATGATTAATTAGTGTGGTGGATAATTATTTGCAATTGATTGTTTCTTGATATAATTTGTTTTCATGTTTCTCATGTCTCGTGTTTCCTTTGCTTGTGAGGTCATCGAACATTTTACTTGTTTTCTAATTAGATTTATCTTTGTTAGATTTAAATCAAGAAACAAATATTGAAAAAATGTTTTGGCTTTGCTTAATTAACGATGGAAACTTTAAATCCTATCGCTTTTAGCCATCTACCGAAAGGATATGAAAATCAATCACAATGATAAGTCTTTCCTTTAAAGATTTGTGTTCTGGAAAGTTGTTGGAGAGTAGTTTAAACAGGATGGAAGAAAATATTCATGTTATTACTACTAAGTTAGAATATCTTTCCATGTGATTTCTTTGATGTGGTGGAGCATCTTCTAATTCACGTTGTATAAGAGGCCCGTTTCGAAGGTTCAGTTCAAACAAGATGGATGTATCCATTTGAGAGGTAATATTCAAATATTCACTAAGTTATATTCACTAAGTTTATTTTTCCTTTATTAACATATATCATATCATATATCATATATTATTAAAAATGGGAACAAAACAAGTTAAAAATTGAAATATCATTTTACCCCTACACTAAATAAAAATATTATAAAATAACTAATCAATTTTAAATATTATATAGTAATTATATAATAATATTATTATTATTATATTATACTATATTCTAAAAGTGAAAAGGTGTTAAGTCAAAAATTAAAAGAAAATATTCATAAAGAAATTGTTAGACATTTTTATTCTTTTAAAAAAAAAATAGTTACATTTTTTTTATAAAAAAATTGTATTTATTTTTAATTTTCTCCTTCGATTTACTTAACATAATCTATATATATATATAGGCATTTTAATAATCTACTTTAAAGTATGTTTTATTTCTAATTACTTTATTTAAAAGATTAACTTCATAATTCACACCTTTTCATTTTCATAACTTCCACATCATAGTAAAGGATGGTGAATTAGAAAGACGTTAATATTTTCATAAAGTAACATACATTCATCTTAATACATATTTCTTTGCTTCTAATACCCTAAAGCCCTGATTTCTTTGCTTCATTAATAGAACATTTTCTAAGAACTACAACCCACGAAATTTTAATAACTAAAACCCTACATTTCTTGGCTGCATATTTCTCAATTATAGCATACCCTATGGTAGTTACATATACATTTATGATGGTTATTGCATACATATTTTTATTTTCTTCATGAAATGTCTTTTAAGCTTAATTAACACATCTGAAATTTTTTTTTAAATTTTTTGTACGTTTTATATTATATATTTGTTAATTTTTTTAGTTTTGATTTTATGAAACTTATACCCTTTCATTTATTTATTATTTTTCTCTTTTATTTGCTTTAAATATCCACCTTCATATCTCATATCTAATTACCTATTCAATTGTTACTATTAATATATACCTATAACTCTCAGACTTTTCATATTCACAATCTCTATATATTTAATTTAAGATTTTAAGATAACTTTTGGTGTTCCTCCAATTTTATTTATATAAATCATCTTCTTTGTTTCATGAAATCCTTAGGTATCCTTTTCATTCTATAGTTAAAGTAGTGAAACATTTATATCATTTTTGTTCTATTGATTAATTCTTTAGTTTGACTCGACAAAGAAGGATCTTGAATTTTTATGGCTATGATAAAAGGAGTCGACAAGAAGTCGGAAAATTATGTACTATTTATGTATTCCTGTTTACATCTATATTTTATGATTAAAGTCTTGAGAAATATGAGTACATTGTATTTTTTTTTTTGTATTTTTAATCTATTAGACTTTTTAAATTTAATTTTCTATGAATTTCTGATTGATTAGTTATTTGTGGCTTTATTGAAAGTTTACTAACTACTAATCAAAATTCAAAACTTACAGTTGGTTGCTTAAAAGAACTTGATTTTAAACATTAAAATACGCTCCTTATTTGGTACTCTTTGCCATATTTTAAAGATATGTTTGTATTAGATATTGTATTTTATTACTCACTACAGACATGTTTTCATAAAATTTTAATTATTCCAACAAATCTATAAAAATTCTCATGAAACACACGTACAACGCACTTATCTAGAAACTAGTAATCTCTAAAGAGGACCAAAGAGAAAAAGAATTCTTGTAAAGACATGTAGTGTGTGAATAAAAATCACATTAATTTATGATGTTTAAGCAATAAATTAAGGTGTTAATAGATACATTCATTAATCATTATTAGTACAAAAGGTACATAAATAGAATTAGACTTAGGGTGTGTTTGGTATGAAGGAAAATGTTTTTCTGGAAAATAAATATATTTTTGACTTATTTTCTCATGTTTGGTTGGTGAGTAGAAAATATTTTCTGAAAACGATTTTTAATGTTTGATTTATGAATGAAAATTATTTTTGACAAAATATCTCTTTTTTTTACTAGAGAGTAGAAAATATTTTTTGAATTGAAATTGAAAATATTTTTTAAAAATAAACTTAATTTTTTTTGGGGTGAGGCTGGAGGGGGGTAGGGGTGAGATGGGGTAAAAAAATAAATATTTAAAATTAAAAAATATTTTTTAAAAAAAAACTTCATTTTTTTAGGGGTGGGGGTGGGGGGCTGATGGGGGGAGGGGGGTCGCGGGTAGAGGTGGGGTGGGGTGAAAAAATAAAAAATTGAAATTGAAAATATTTTTTAAAAACAAACTTTAATTTATTTATTTTTTTGGTGGGGAGGGGTAGGGGTAGGGTGGGGGTGAAAAACAAAAAAAATGAAATTGAAAGTATTTTTTATAAAACAAACTTTAAATTTATTATTATTTGGGGGGGGGGTCGAGTGTAGGGGTGTGGTGAAAAAAAATTGAAATTGAAAATATTTTTTTAAAAACGTACAAATATTTTTTAAAAAAAATTTGGGGGGGGGGGGGGTAGGGGCTGGCGGGAGGGGTGAGGGGTGAGGGTGGGTAAAAAAATTGAAGTTGAAAAATATTTTTTAAAAATAAGCTTTAAATTTATTTTTTCAACAAAAAAAATTGTAATTTAAAGTTGGAGTTATTTTCTTTAAGTTTTGAAGGAAAATCATTTTCCTTGAATTTGAGGAAAATGAGTTAATTTGAAAAATATTTTACCCAATCAAACATGAAAAAATTAAAAAACATTTGTCGTCATCTCAATTATTCGAGACGACTACTACTACAAATTACAATAGAGGAATTGTTGGCGGTGGAAAGGAATCAACAATAGTAAACCAGTTTACAACAAGAAAGGATTAAAGATTGGGTTCAAGAAAACCTTCGTTTTCATGAAAAAAAAACATGTATTTTGTTTGCCCAATTGTATATGTTTTTTAATTTTACTTGTCAATGTACTTTCACTTTTCTTTTTACACCGGTCCTTTACTTTGTGGTTTAGAATTATTTTTTTATAAAAATAATTCCTTATACATGAAAAGAAAACTGCACTATCTAGGGGAAAAAATGTCATTAATGGTCAGGAAATTTTCGTATATAGTCCCACAAGAATAAGTTAATTATGTTTCATAATTATAGTTTGCTAATTACGATTCGTAGCTACATGTTAGAGGGAGGAGAGAGGAGAACGAGATTGGGAGAAGGAGGAGAGAGGCGAGCGAGACTGAAAGAGGGAGGACAGATGCGAGCGAAAGAGGGTAGAGAGTGGAGATAAGCTAATTATATTTGTGCGTGTTAGCTAATTAACTACTGTTTGTTTATCCGCGTAATTTTCCCTTAATAGTTAGCTGCAAATCAACATTGAGGCCCATTACCTCAATTGGTTAGAGTGTCGTGCTAATAACGCGAAGGTCACATGTTAGAGACCTCATGGCTAGGCCATCTTGTTTTTTTATGAAGTTTTGTTAAATTGGTCATGATCGACTTATTCTTAATAATTTTAACATATTATATTTAATTTTTATAATTTAAAATGAGTTAAAATTGAAGATTAACTTGGGTTCAATCAAAGGCGTATGCAGGAGAGGGTCACTGAGTTCACGTAAACCCATGCTCCCCTCCTGAAATCATATATAGTAGTGTTATTAATTTGTTGTTAAATATAGATGTGTGACCCCACACACGAAGTATCATATAATGTGAAGATGATTGGGTGCACCTCTTAGTGAGGTTAGAAATTTCAATATTATATCTATCTTCTTCTTTTTTCTTTTTAAAACTGGATAACACCTCTCTAAGTGGGCATTGATAACACTTTTGGCGTTTTAATTAATTAAACATTTCAATTTTAGATCTATTATTTTAAAATTTTAACTTTTTTCAATGATAAGAACGTAAATGTCATATACCGATTAGATCCACTTTTTCATAATAGTGCACCCATCATTTCGAAATCCTGAATACGCCTCTGGGTTCAATTGAAGATTTTTCTAAAATGGGTGAAGATTTGAATGGTATGAGATTGATTCAATTCAAATTATCTTGAGCTCAACCCATAAAATTATCTTTAGCTCAAGAAACTGTGGACACAATTTACAGCAGTGGGTTGGTGCTCTCACTTGCATATACACACATTCACGAAAAAGAGATAATTATACTTATGTATACAGGTTGTCACCAATACACAAAAATCATGACCTTTGGGGAAAAAAACTTAACTTTGATCTTTCTAACTGAAATTGTAGATGTCGGGCGTGGGGAAGAATTTAGTTCCTTACTATGATACTCTTACGTACCTTAAACGCTCCACAAAAATCTTGAAGAAGAACCTTAACCTGATGAAGAGTCCTTTCTTGAAATTCTTGGATTCATTTCTTGAAAACCCTGTGTTCTTTATGGTAGATTCTTGCTTAGGATACATAACTAGAAGTCAAAATCACTAGAAAATTGTGAGAGTATTCTTATCTTGATTTGGAAGGAATAATTCTTAATGGATTTTCTCAAAAATCAAGTCTTGAATCCTAGATTGAATTTTTGATATTCACTAGAGATAGGAAGAAGATTTGATGTTAGAATCTTGTAGAAATTCTAGGATTTATGTTGTAAGATCATGGAGAATACTTACCATGACTTAGTAGGGTTTAAGAGAACTCTTGGGGGGCAGTTGGGGTCGACCAAAAAGTGAAAATTGAGGGGTGGGAAACTCAAAATAGCGTTTTTATTAAATCTAAAAACTTTGATATACAACTGATATATATGATATACGGGTGATATAGACGGGACAGTAGAATGATACACAACTCATGGATTGGTTTTTTGGAATTCATGCGAGAACTTTAAGCCTCTGATTCAATTCCATGAGCTAGAACCACGACTCTTAAATGGTTTCACGGACGGTAGTTTTCAATTCGTGGAAATTGGGAACAGATTGGAGTATTTGTAGTAAAACGGTCGTAACTTTTTACTCTGCACTCAGATTGATGCAAACTTGGTGGAGTTGGAAAGAAGACTCGAAACCCTTTAATTTGATAGCTAATGAGGCACATAACTCTGCATATTCTAAGAGATATATGATCGTTTAAAGTTGACTCAAGTAAAATCTTGTAGCGAAACTCAATCGGTAAGGAAACTTCCAACTCAACTTTGTGCCAGAGAATTTCTAGATCTTAATTCACATCTTACCACACTTAGAAATTGGATCTTAACACCTATGCATCATTCGGAAATTATCCGATACGGGTCTATACGCATATGAAAAATTATTCAGATCTTAGCTTAGAAATTTTTGAGATATTACAATTTTAGAACGATCCAGAAAGAAAATTAAGTCTGCTTTATTATATGCTTGGACCTCCAAAACAAATTAGCTATATACTTCTAAATAGAAGTTCTAAATATGAAATGTATTATTTCTTAACATAAATTAATTCCCACACGACAAATAATGAATCCCCTACATGAAACCAACACATTTTACTTAAATGTATAATTGATTGGAATTTAACTTCTATACACTTTCAGTGTAAGATCACCTAATTAAGCATAGTTGCACATTCCATAAGAGCATGAACTTCCTTTTTTGCATACATTGTTGCACTTGCCACAATGCTTCTTGTTAACATATATGTTCACACACCACCCTTGGCAGCATATCTCAGAGTACTTGCACTTGTTACCACATCTACCACAATTGGATCTATCATTGAAGACGTTCACACATTGTTTTTTGCAACAATCTGGCCCTCGACTTCCCTTTGCAGCACAAACCCTAGGGTATTTATCACACGTTGCAACATATCGTTGTTTTGGGGCAAGAAAAGAGGTCTTTCCTCGTGAATAAGATCCATCTAGGTGTAACTCTTGACTAGACAATGAAGGAAAGAGAGCAATGGTTATTGTAATTGATAGTAAGATAACAAATAAGAACTTGAATGAATTCATATTTTAGTAATTAAGGAGTTTTGTAATATTTAAAGTTTGATCACTAGCTTGATTTGAAAATAAAAGGAGAATATACTAAGTGGTATTTATAGGGATTTTTATTTTTATTTTTTTGTCAAGAATGAAATTTTGTTTAATGGTAGTCTCTATCAGTGTGAATATTGTTGCACCAATATTCAAGTCATGAAAGTTTGGCCTAAGAAGGAATGGAATTGCTGGAAAACTTGGATTATGTTTATGCAAATAAGGAAAAAGGAGATGAACCTTGAAATTGTTGTAGGGCAAGTGGCTATAGTGACAATTAACCAAGTAGTAAATGCTTCCAACTGCAGGTTAAATATTGTTTGAGCTCATGAGGTAGTAAAGGTGATTTATTCCCAAGTCAAAATGTCTTCAGTTAAACTGAAAAATCACCTTTAGATATATGGCTTGAAGAAAGTATAATAAATCAAATGTCTTCTCTTTTTCTTTTTTTTTTGAGAAATGTTGATTTGCTATCTGAACTTTCACCTTGTTGATGAAGGTGATCAATTCTCCGTATAATCCCTCTTCAATTTCTCCTTCCCTTACCTCCAAATTTTTTTTAAACAAAATTTTAATCATTTTTTTCCAATTCGTTTGACACATTTTATTTATTAGGTTTAATCGATCAACTTTTGTAGCTAAACATCAGGCGCTATACGATTAATTTATTTTTCTAATTAAAAATTCTAGTTTCAGAAATTATGCAGAGAGGAATATAGTCAAAAGTTAATTAATTTGATTAACCAGCAAGAATTTTTAATATTTTTGAACTAAATGAATACCTTAATTTTACTCAAGAAAAGGAAGATCAAGATTGATAGTTCATGATCCACCTTAGGTCTATTTCACCTTTATTTTATTGCCACCTTGTTTTGTGATAAATTAATTTTGTTGCAAGTAGTAACTAGTTTTGTAGTTACTTCTTATTCAACTCTCAATTGTAATAGAGAGTAAGATCTAGTCCTTCCTCTTTAAATGTACCTTTTTTTAGGGTGACAATAAAATTGTTACTCAATTTAATAATAAATAAATATGTAGGCCCTAAATATCACATATCAAGACACATGTCACTCAAATTTCAACAAGATGGTTCCTCTTTCTTCTCTCTGTGTTTTCTTTTTCCTGCATGTGATCTTTTATCAAGGGAAAATGTTTAAATATAGTTTCGAACTTTGAGAAAAGATTTATTTATGTCATTTGTTAAAAGTTTGGTTCATTTATATTATTATCGTTTGAGAAAAGGCTTATTTACGTCATTATTTGTTAATTAAAATGGCATATATATGAGTCAAATTTTCAACTTATGACATAGATGAGCCTTTTTTTCCTTTAAGAAAAATGATTTAATTAATAACATGGCTCAATCATATTTGACTGCGTGTAAAAAATAATTTTACAAAATCGAAACAATTTTCATTTTACAAATAATGACATGGATGACCTTTTCTCAAATGAAAAATGACATAGATGAGCCAATTTTTAATGGATAGCATGCACAAGTCTTTTTCTCAAAGTTTAATGACATATTTGAGTCTTTTCTCTTTTATCAATAGGCCTCCAAGTTGCAAACCAAGTTTTCTCATTAATACTCCCTCATTTCAAAATAAGTAAATTATTCAAAGTTTAAGAGAGTTTTTTTTTGGGGGGGGGGGGGGAAATCATTTTTACCTCTCATTTATATTTTCTAGGTAATAATTTCAAGAAAGTTAATTGCCCATATTTATGATTTTACTTTAAATTATTTATATTTTCAAGATTAATTTGAGGAAGTAAAAATGATATTTAATTTATGTCCTAAACCTTTTTTTAATGGATATGCATTGGCTCAAGAATTTAATTAAGACAAGAAACATAAGACTATTGACTTGAAAAAATAAAATAAAAAATGAAGAAGCTAAACTATCAATATGAAGCACGCAATCAATTCCTTTTTTTGGTCCTTTCTCTTTTTTAAGTTTGACTATTCAATATTCAATGGTTAGTAAGGTCTTAATTTTTTAAGGAAAAAATAACAAATATATTCTCAAACTATTGTAAATGATATGCACATATCATCTGTCATATTTTTGGGATATTGATGTCATTGTCGTCCTAAAACTAGAGTATATACACTCTTTATACTAACGGACATACGCGTGTCGTAATCTTATCCACCAATTCGACATTTATTAAATATCGGATCGATGGATAAGATTGTGCCACGTGTCCTTATTCAGTCTTCCGCTAGAGTAAAGGGCATATATGCTCTAGTTTTTGAACGGCAGATGCACCGATGTCTCAAAAGTATGACGGAGGGTATCTGCATATCATTTACGTCAGTTCGGAGGTATATTTGTCTTTTTTTCCTTTTTAAATTAAGATAAAGACATCTCAATTTTAAAATATTTATTAAGTAGGTGTTTGGATATGTGATTTCATCTTGTTATATGAAATAATGAGATAAAATCAATGTTTGGATATGCGAGTTCATCTCGTGATTTGAAATAATGAGATGAATCCAAAAGGTTTGATTTGAGAATTTTATATCATGATTTCACATTTTTTAAAATACAAAATTGACCCACAAATTTATATTTTGTAAAAAAGATCCACCATTTTATATATGTCAACCATTTATTTCATATAAAAACAAAATTTATAGTTGATATCATTAGTCTTATCAACCTTTAGATCATTTATATCGATTATAGTCATTATTCTCACCAACATAAATATTACTTCATTTACACAAAGTTATCTCATTTTCATAACAAGTCACTATAGTAATTCTTTACAAAACTATTGTTTTTATTAGGAGATAAATATTATATTGTTGCTGTTAGTACACAAAAGAATTTTTAGCTTCATACAAAAAGTTATGCTATCATTTGCAGGATTACAACGAAGTGAAAGAGCAAAGTGCTAAAGAACTACATTACACATTCATCTCTGCACAATGTTATTGAACAAATTTTTTGAGCTTGAAAAAATATATTTAGATATTAAGTCTTTGTTAACTCAGATCTATTCAGACTAATATGAAGAAAAAAAACACTTATAATTAAGATTCTAAAAACTTAATGACTGAAATGTGAATGATTATAATTTTCGTTAACTCAACTACATTACAAATTAATTTGTGTTTGGTAAGCCTATTAAATAGTAAAGCTCTTTCTTGGATAGTTTCTTCATTTTCGAGGCTCCTAACTATCCCACCACATCCCATGCACAGTCAAATCCTATTGGGATACTTTTGGTTGACCAAAATAAAAGTCGGCTTTCCACAAATTATCTGTTACATATGCACTTAAGCAGAGTAACATATATTCATCTTTGCATTCTGGCTTTTTGTAGTCAATAGGGTCGGCCAAAGTATGTTTTTCTAACTAACCTGATTGTGAAATATTATCCTATAATTAGTCAACTTTTAACTTAATTAAGGGGTAACTTTGATATTTATCAAAAATTCAAATTCTAGCACCCTACACCTTGTTTGGATTGTTGTAATCAGTGGCGGACTCAGGATTTTCACGAAGTGGGTTCAAGATATAAAAAATAAAACTAAAATGTGGCAACAGGGATTCGAACTTGGGCTGGTTGGGAAAATTGAACCTTTTTCACCACTCTGTCAAGAGTCACACTTGTGTTAGTGAGTTCAAAAGTTAATATATACATATAAAATTTTAAAAATTGATCAAATATATATATATATATACGGTATTATTTTTCAACGAAGTGGGTTCATATGAACCAACTTGACCCTCTGTAGGTCCGCCCCTGGTTGTAACCCAATGACTAGTTATGCGAACTTTAATCATTCATGTATAAATAATACATACATTCTCGAATGTATAAGTAATAGTTATGACACATTGTAAAATATTAACTAAACAGTGTACTTGTTGTGCTGCATTTTATACATAGAAATTAATATGCTACCAAACATGCATGGTACTAGTTATGCTAGTTTTAATACCTGAATAATTTACTTCTTAACCAGCAACCAAACGACCACTATGATCTCAAGGGCTGTAAAGATCTTTTGACCTACAAAGAAAAATTGGTTCACGAGAGACATAAACATGAAGCATTAGTAACAAAAGCAACGATGAAAATCATGGCGTTGGGTCCATTAGAGCAGAGGCATCAAACTGAGAAATTACTCCTCCGCTCAGTATATGCATTGCAGCTCCTTGTGAGAATTTCCTTGCAAACAAAAAACATGGAACCAGTGTAGAATTATTATGGCACCACTCTGTTCTGTACTCAGTCTTGTAGTAAACGTTGTCGATATCCTGTCAAAATTAGTAGGATCCAAGTTGCATAAACCAAATCAGTTGTGAAGGCCAAATTTAGAAAATCCAAGACAAGACAAACGAAAAGTCAAGTGAAAGAAAGAGTTAAGAACTAAGATCTACCACATGATGACACACGGATTTAACTTACATACACTAACAGTACATAGAACTGTTGTTATACTCTCTAAGTATTTTAACCAGCTGTAATAGGCAACCTTCTTTTAGATAATCTGCTACTTTTACACTGTCAGCGTACATAATAAAACTCAAATCATGAAAGAGATGAATGTAGCCAAATGTTTAAGTGGAAGACGAAGAGAAATATTATGTATTTGCCTGATAAGTATACCTTTATTCTCTTGATCTTTTCAGGCCCTGCATCTGCATAGCTAAATGCCATAGGATGCCAACTATTTTTGTCCATATTTGACGCGGATTGGTTCCACTCTGTATAGGTTATTGTTCTACGTTCCAGTTCTCTGTCACTATCATGCATCTATTCACAAAAAAACAAGTACAAGTAATGCTGATTAAATACAAGATGATTCTCACAAACAATACAGAAGGAATTTTGCCAATTACGAGCATGAACAAACATACAACAAGTCTGAAATAGAAAAGCACCTTAGGTAAATAATTGATTACTTACTGCCAATAATGTCTGCACGTAGTGTTCATCTGGAATGCAGTTGTATCTTTTCTGCATGATTTATTACAAGGTTTGAAAACATATGGCTGGAAAACTAAAGGTTAAAGTCGATGAATTCAAGCATTGAAATTTTATTGAGAAAGGGAAAGAGCATCATGATGCACACCTTGCAGAACATCTTGAAAACAGGAAAGACAACATCGTCATCAGCAACAACTTCTGCGTGCTTCCTGATTAACGTGATCCACTGGACTAAAATGTCAAATTAAAACTTATAGAAGTAGGAAGCCTATTAAATCGATTGATAAGCAAAAGAAGAAGAAAGAACAAGAGTATCCTTTAGCTGAGCAGTAACAAAAGTGGTCCGTGCTCATGCAATAGAATTGAGCAGTAAAACAAATGCAATACATTTGTGCATTAACTTTAGTTTATAAATTGCTATTAACTTCTTCAGATGTTTACAATGTCAAAACTGATTATTGTTTTATTCTCTTTGATAATCAAATTTCAAGATTCTGATGTATGCATAGTCTTGTGCCTTTAGCTACCTAAGAATTAGGTGCATCTAAGCACATTTAGTCCTAAAATACTCCACACTCTGCCTAGATTTTTAATCCGGCATGCTTCGCTAGAAATACAGGGAAAAGATCTACTCTACTATGGCAGCAAAGTAGACATGCATGTCGCAAAACTTCTATGTCACGGAGAATATAAAAGAAAATTTATACTATCAGATAATTAGAGGAAGTTGCCTAAAATAAGCGGAAACAACCTGCTTAACATGTTATTTTTACACAAATAGTGCAAACATTATTTGTATTATAAGTGTATATAAGTCAAATCCTACCTGTGATCCCTTCCGCCATTTGCTCATTGGTATATATGGTGCCATGTTTGGGTTGTACCGCCGTTCTTTTTTATAAAGAAAGCTGGAAGACAAATATAAACTTATTATTTCGCTACTAATGTAGAACATTGAGATCTTTTACGCAATACCATAAACAGATTTTTTAATCCTGAATCCACGTTTAGAACAAAAAGGAAATAAGATGAAATACAAGAATAGTAGATTTTTCTCAAATTCAAAAATGCAATTTATTATTATCAAAGCTACTACTATTCTTCCTACCAAGTCCTCCAAATCACGAATCAACTACTAAATTACACATGTTACCTGTCTACAAAACTCCTAGGAGAAGCCATCAAATAGGCGTATATATAGCTAAAGTTGTACAACGGGATGCAGCTGCAAATTCAAAAATACATAATTATATAAATATTTAACCCAAAGTTCAAACCATATAGATGAAAAAAATGGAAGACGAATACATGGATAAAAGGTCACTGCATATTGAGAATTTTTGCAAGCCTTAGCAGGAACATGGTATACATACAAAAGCTCTGCAAGTTGCCATTTAAAATATTTTTCCTGTTTTACCAATCTAGTATATGTCAATCTTGACTAATTCATTTGTGAACTCAATAGTTACTGGTCTGTGGTCTCCTATATTTTTTCAGTGTTATGCCCTAGTTCTCTCTCGTTCTTACTTTGTCGAGAATCATAGTCATGTCATGTCCACGTCTATTCAGCAAAATCGTGATAGGGTTAACCATTTCTTACTCCATATTTTCCAGCATGTCCAAAAAGCAATATATGATGTCATTCCATTGAACAGGAACCTAAGACCTTATGGCTGTTGTACCCATTCGGAATTAAGTGACGCCAATTAAATCAAGGTGGAAATCAATAAAATGAAGTTTGAATAGGTTATTAGTTAGAGATGAGCAATCAAAAGTTCAAAAATACTTACTTTTCAGATATACCTAAAGTAATGTACAGTTGAAATGAACGAATGTTTGGTAGATCGTTTTATCAACATAATGCGAAGACCTATTAGTTTCTTTCGTCTTGTTTTATTTATAAGATAATGAAGGATTGATATCTCAGACGAACACTCAACAAAAAGTTATTATCTCAGAGAGTCATATTTCTTCTTCGATCCAATTTTGTTCAACAAAAAAAAGCGACTTTCTGAGATAATAGCAAGTATTAGTGGAGTGACCATCTATGAAATCAACTCGATAATGAACTATTTCTCCTGTTAACTTTGGTTAAAAAGCTATATTCCTATTTCGTAAGGCAGCTAGTAATCAACAACTAAAATGATCATTGATCAAGCACTGATGCAAATGCATGTGAAACGAACAAGTCACCAACAAATACATATTCGTGAGATGTTAATTATGCATCTAAAGTGTAAGTAGACCTTTCTGACAAGAGAACAAATCTTGTATTGGCTGAATCCTTAAGAGCTTCCTTAAGTAACAATCTCTCTGCTCCAATCATACTTGCTTCTCCCCAACCTACCTACACGTTACACTTTATATCAATCCGGCTAAGATGAAAGAAATTGAAATGGAGAAAAAAGTGCTGAGTTATCAGCAAAATATTCACAGAAATATTGTAAGAATACTAAAAAGAACTTACAGTTGGAGAAACTAGTCGGAGAAAGAAATAAACCAACTCAAAGTATATATATCTGGATAATGCTGTTGATAATCGTCGAGAACCAAAAGTAATAGAGATATCAAGAGAAAGGGAGAAAACCAAAAACAAAAGCTCCTATTTGTACTTCAGGAAAAATGAAATAGTTTATGTTCAAAACTAATTAGGAACATAACAAAGGGATACAATCTTCTGTGTTTATGAAAAATGACAGCAAGTAAGAACATTTACCTTGATGCTATTTTTCAATTGGCGATCATGAAACAAACGTGACCTTGTTGTAGACTCATTAAACACAAAACCAGGCTCTGAATGTATATATATTGAATAATTAGCAGTGTCAGCATTCTGCAAAACATCAAATTAAAGAGTAAGAGAGAACATGTAATTAGGTTTACCAATGTTCTGTCATATTAATAATTAGTTTCTGAAATAGTGAATTTCATTAAAACCTGGTTTTCTTCACATTCCCATTAAATATTCTGATGGATGCAAAAGAAAATAAAAACTACTCAGAAGCTGGAAAGCATCTACTAATTTTTATATGAAATTTTCCTTAATCCATTAAAAGAACATATACGAATTGAAGAAAAAGGAAAAATACATTCAAGATATAAAAACGATAAGAACTTTAATGTAGAAACATACGGTCCTTAAAACTCATAACTAAAATGCAACACTAGCAACAACAACATATCCAGTGAAATCTCACTAAATGGGGTTGGGAGAGGGTAAAGTGTACCCACGCACGCACACAGACCTTACCACTACCTTGTGGAGGTATAGAAGCATAAGGTGAGAATTGTCCAAAATCAAGAAACAATTATCTATTCTCTCACAAATGTGGACTAGTTAACATCACCAACGAATATAGGCCACCACATTTAACTGGATATCTGAAGCGCGAACATTATAATACAGGGATTCAACATTTATAAATCAAAAAAACATGGACATCAATCACAATAGACATTCGGCATAATTCAATCCTAAAAGTTAGCTTATCCGGTATCCATTTCTTCAACTAATGTGGGATTATGGATTTTCACAAAATTGTCAACAAAAAAAAAAATAAAAAAAATCAGCTGACCTGGAAGAAACATTTCCAAACAAAATCGAGAGGCAAATGGCATCGAGCTAGAAAGAGAAAAGCAACTTTCCCTTCATGGAAGGGAATAGAGTCCCAATTAGAATGGAGAGATCTACGAGAAGAAGGAATTTGGGAGTAATGTGATGGTGAGAATCTGTGGAGGCTAAGAAAAGGCAACATACACACAACAATGGTGAGAGTAAGGGACACTACAGTTACATGTAGCCTCCAGGCTGACCACGATATCCCTCCTGGAGCCAACCCCTTCTTCTTCATGGCATATATAAAATTCTCAATGCATATTCTATATAAATAATTGAGTCAATTAGAATGTACATTCAGAGATATTGGTGGTTGAAGGGAATAACACAGACAACAAAATTATGCATTCAGAGAAACAGAGTATTTTCGTTTGTTACTTCTTTCGTAAAACAAGGGAGAACTAAACTATACATAGGTTCAAATTATTGGATTGAAATAATCACGAAGAAATTAATATTATTGCAAATTATCATAAATTAGATGATGTATAAAACTACATTAAAAAAATGTGTTATTTTTGTATGGCTTAACCAATTGACTTATATATGAAAAACTATTAGAAAAGAAATCATAAAAACTATCGAAAGAAAATCACTCTCTAAACAAACTTGGGTTATTGTGTTATGGTATAAAAAAAGAAGGATCTTCAATTCATAAAGATCCAAAAAATTTCTCCAAGAATTAATAGACAAATATGAAAAAGATTTATATTTTTCTTTAAAAAAAAGTAAAAATAATTATGGTAATACTTTGTGTTAAGAAATCCCACATCAGGTAAAGAGACGAGAATTTTGTCTCCTTATATAAACTTGAACAAACCTCCCCTCATGAACTAACTTTTGGGGTTGAGTTAGGTCCAAAATCTATTTTTGCATGGTATCAGAGATACTCATTCCAATTTGTTGGACCCCCATTTATAAGTGTTTACGTTCTAGTTGAGGTTATGATGAAATTAATTTATCATCATAATAGAAAAGATAATTATAAAACGCTCAATACAAACCCCACTTATCCTCTAGATGACACTGGGACGAATTCAGAATTTTAAATAAATAAAGTGAATTTTGAAATGCATATCAAATTCTTTATATATTTGCAATATTGGATTACCTTGAGGCTCAAGCGGACTAGCTTATAACCATAATAGGAAATGCATATTGAAGTTCTTTTTCTGTATTACACATCCTACAATAACAGACAACATAATGTACATGAACATTTTAGTTTGCACAAGACATAAGTGTACCAAACTTCTAACTTCACACCTTTTAGGTAAACCATCATCAACTCTATAACATTTGGTTTCAGACAATTCTATTGATCAGGCCCTGTTGCTTCACTAGCAACGCAATTCCAACAGTCGTCGGCCACAGGCTGCAGCCAGCAACTCTGATCTTGCTCATTCAAGTAAGAAGGAGGCATGTCCAAACTTATTAGCTACATTGGCATGATGTCAATTTACATTTAGCTCTCTTATGTACAAAGAGTTAGAACATCGAGAAATGATGTACAAGAGTTGGCACTCATTCTTCTTGGTGCTGGAGCATTTCCTCTTGACTGGCGCCACTTATCCTGCTTGGCGCTGGAGTATTTCCTCTTGACTGGCGCTTCGTTGGGATCAGCACAATATCATTACTCTCCAACTTATCGTTGAAGTCCTCTTCGTCATCTTCATCATCACCTCTAAAAACAGGATGCAAATAAGCATTTTGAAGGTAGTATTTCAAGTTAAGTTTGGATTCTTTAGCTTGTTCTATAGTATCTTTCCTCTTTGCTTCCTGAAATCCAACAAGACCAAAGTTAATACCCTTTCAGAGAAAAATAAAATATTGAGATTTAACCTAATAATTCCATGTAACTATATATAGCAGTTCTCTTGCTAATGAAATACATTTGAGATCAACACAGTTAAATCTTCATCCAGAGAAAATAATACACGTAAATCGAAGCTCAGTACTATATGTGGATTATTTTCAAGAACCTCCACTTCTACACGCAACACATTTATATTTAATTTGTAGTAATAAGGAAGCATTTAATTGTGAACTTGTTGTACATACCTGCAATGGATATCTGGTGAAAGCTGGCTCGTAACGCCCTTTACAGAAGTAGTGAAAAGATAAAGTCAGTACTGGAAGGGCAATAAGGAAAGGTGCTGATTGAGCAGCGTGTTTTGTACTTAGCAATCCCAGTAAAGATATCTGAGAGAAGACCAAAGCAAATATTATACGTCCGTGAACATCTGGCCAGAATGCTGCTCCACTTTCATACTTCTGATTGTATACATTTATAATCTGCATGATATCAGAAAGGAACACAATCAGAAAAGCTAAATAGGGAGTGCTGATATACTTAAGCATACCATTTCACAAACACCTAGAGTTACATGTAGTATAGCAATCTCCAACAAATACCATAAAATAGAGATGTTCTCAGAGATGGTGGACGCCATCACAATATTAGACTTGTTTCTAAGTAAATAATTACTTTATTGAATTTGACAGATTAAGGGTCCCTCTATGTTAATGCTACATATAGTTCCATAGTTCTGTTTACTAAAGATGCATATGTAATGCACCAACAAGGAAGAAATCCTAGCCTCACGCGAATGTCATGTTGGATGTGTCTTCAGATTATATAAAAAGGACTCCAATTGATACCACATATAAAGCGGCTTCAAGTGACCTGCATTAACCTGAAACCCTTGCATCCACTGGATAACCCAACATCAAATGACATGATTTCGATTTGTCTAAGCTTATGCGGAGCATACACAACTACTATAAAAGATATCTTTATATTAGCACTACATGCAGTATATTTGTAGACTTTCATATGCATGTGAACCTCTTCAATTTTGACTCAGTATAACTGTGCAATCTGAAGAACCAAATCCTTTATCAATTAAGAAGACTTAAAAAGCGAAAAGATAACCTGATGACGAAACACAAAATACGCCAGGGCAAAGAACACCAGTATGAAAGGAAGCAGAAATGGAGTGACTACAGCATAGACAAGGCCCAACAAGAAGTATAATTGTATCTGCGGTTCTCCAGTGTTGAAATCGAGGCTTCCAGCATCCATCGCCTTTTCTCGATCCCTTTCAGTTTTGACCAAGAAAAAGTTCTTTAAATGGAAGATTATTAGTGGCTTCAATCTTAGGATCTCTCCAGCAATACCGGCCCACCCATCAACCATTATGTAAGTTATGAAGAAAGTTGCTTTCATTGGGATAGCAACACCAATTGTTTTAGGGATTCTGCAGAAAAAGACAGAATCTTTTAGTGCTTAAGAAGCATAGCATTCAAGTAAAGGGATATAGAAGATCTGGAAAATTGCATTAAAAGGAAAGCTAGTACTATCATGTATGGGATATCACACTTCAACGTGAGCAAACTTCGAAGGAATCGGAGGCCTTGAGTAGATATTAGAGACTTATTGTCTCATTTAAATGCTAGACATGCTAAGACCCAAAGACAGTTGATGCAATTTGTCTGGACATGCTAATAACAAACAAAGAAAAAGATCCCAATTTTGCTGCTATCGAAATTCATAACCAATGTTCTGCTCTCTCACACTTTATTATCAGGACCATTACATTTGCTTCGACAGGCCACTGCCAAACCGGTAGAAGATGGATATGCATTCTTACTAAATAATCTATCAAGTACTCAAAACTCCTAAAAGTTGAACCTCACCTGTGTTGAACCTTTGTCCAGTGGCAGAACCAAGATTTTCAAAGAGAGTCAAAATATAAGAAAAATACACATAATGAGTCAATACGAATATATACGTTCAGCCCAAAACTAATAATTATAAGCATGAACAACAAATGTATATGAACAAAGAAATCTAAAAAAAAATAGGATAAAGTGCAATATCAGTTATTTGGCGTCACCTCTTCTCGAGAGGCTCATTGGCAAGGAAGAAGTATATCGTAGAACCTTGATGACAATACTGAAACGCACATTAAACGAGGTGAAGCGCTCAACACATGACCCTCGCTTAAGTTCGCCTTTGACAACACTGGATATGCCTTTCATCAAGCATGAAAGAAACTGTTGTACTAAATTGGGGTACAAATTCCTTCGAGAGTTGCTACTCCTAAGTGGGGCCATCTTCATTTTTTATAAAATGACCATATGTTGTAAAGGAAGCAACTGCCCTATGAATGATAGGATTCATATTGGCGGTTTCAATCTATTTCATTGAGCGGATGTTCTAACAAAGCTAACATTCGACCCTAGACATTTGTTTCTTCTAATCTCACAAAACTAACTATAACAGACATGGAATAAGACAATAATCTTATTTTGGAGATCATTCAACCTGCATCTGAAGCAGGCTGTCTGTAAGTAATCTCCATTTTCCAATTGATTCCTTTGTAAAAAAAAATGCAGTAATGCCACTTCAACTTACTCATTTGCTGACTGATGAATAAAAGTATTTAGCTGATCAAATGCAGCTCCTGCAATTATGCTCCCAAGAAACACATTCACAAAGTTAAAGATGTAATATTTAGACGCAGCTCTTCTTTCCAGAGCTGATATACTTCCCCAGCCCTCAAATTTGGACATCAGCATCAGTATTGTTGGCAATACTATGAGGAAGATCTTCAAAGCAATCCCAGGTAGAAAACCTTGGATGAATGACTTGACGAAAGGTCTGCACAATAGATTGGGTGGAATTATTGGCATAAAGATCTAAGCATATAACGGATAACCATATCTGCTGTGTGGGAGAGGGGTGTGGGGTATGGTAGCACAAGTCTAACAACCATGCTCGACACAAAGCAACAATTCAAGACAACATAATATTCATTTGCATAATTACCAAATCGAATGGTGAGAAATACGATAAAAAGATCTATTTAGAAGACCATTCATTAGTTACTACTTCACGTCTGATCTATGTCATGCCATGTCAATCTTCATGGCAATGATAGGTAAATGACAACCTAAACTGCCAGAACAGTTTTACTTTTCAATTTTTTTGGGGTCAGGTGATTGAATCGCCAACATATCATTCTCCTCTGTTAAGTCGATCTCCCAACAACATACTCTAGTAAGGAAATGTCATTTAGCATGTCTTAGGTTGCTAGACATTCTGTCAAGCAACACTTCTGTTAACAATCACACCATCAACAGAAGTGTTAAGACTCCACTTTTGCTAAACAAGTGACTAATATTCTCTTAGATGTACAGTGAAGGCAATGTGCACTATTAAGTATTACCACAAAAACAACTTTTAGCGGCAATAACTATGCACATTAACAAAGAGTCCTAAAGCCTTTACCGGAATTAGTTCATTTCCATTAGATCCAATGTCGCTATGGGCTTTACGGACATTTATAAGGAATACTAATTGCCACTAAAACTACATACTTAGTGGAAATTAAGATATTGCCGCTAAAGATCATTTTTGGTGTATCCCGAGTGTCTCATGCATCATTATGAAGCATACCCTAAGATACCAGTTCATTTGAATTTATTCCAAATTAGATACCCGACGATTTGATTTACTATCAGTACTAGCTTTTTGACCATTCTGAGAAATTTATGGAAGTAGATGAACAAAAATACCATAGCGCCTTAAACATAAGCTGATAGAAGACAGGGAAAATATTATAAATGAGAGATAGTGGATGCTGACTCCGAAATAAGTCTATAATGGGGCATACTCACATGTCAATGATAACTTTCAGGAATGGCGCTCTTTTCCTGATCCCCTCGATACTCGCAAGGGTTTGGACAAATGTGATGGGAATTATGAAGAAGAATGTCAGGAAAAAGAATGCAACACCAATTATGAGCCTCCTAACTGTTAGATACACATAGGGAATCGCCAGGTTTTTCCAATATACATCACGTGGCTCTGGAGCCCAATCAGTTAACCACAAAGTTGGATTTCTTGACTGCTGAGTTTGAGCACAAATGGCAGCACCCCACCGTGTTTTGAATGAGACAAATGCCACCGGCATGATAGATTTTGGGTCATTTTTAACCCGCTCTCTCTCTTCAGCTATCTACAAATAAACCAGAACTTATGACATTGGTAAAATGAAAGCTAGTCTACAGTAATAGCAATAAAACAAAGGTAACAAGCTCTAAAGTTGAATGATTGACCGAAAGCTTTTCTTTGTTGCAACAATAAAAGGCATGGATGCCTTAAAGCATCAAATCTTCTAAAAGCCCCGAGTCAAATTTTTTCTAGCCAAATAAAAACATTTGGCATCAAGGGCCATATGATGTCAAAAGTAGTGGATATAGGACTATTGAAGACACTTTCAGCTGTACTTTGAGTGAGGTCAATCAACATAACAGTTAGCAAAGTTCACTCAAGATCTATTACCTCTTTCGATAGTCTTTCAACTTCAGCAGTCTGATGGTTGATAGCATCCACTTTTTCTCCACAAAGGCCAAGGAAACGAGTCTGCAAGTTTGAGAATGATATTTTTAGATATCCTGAAAGAGAAACTACAATAATCTCAGAGCATCATAGAATGCTTTCGATATCTTCAAAGAAAATAAATAATATCCAAAGTGATGAACTAACTTGTCTATACATAGATACCTTCATCATGGGCCGTGTTGATTGATTTCTAGAATACTTGAGATTGTAATAATCAAGCCAATTTTGCTTACTGTTCTTCTCCTTGACCAATTTTGCTAGTTTGTTGGCATTGTAAACAACCTGCAGTACATTCCAACTACATGAATAACAATAATTAATTTATTTAAAAAGAAATTTAAACTGCAATTAACAATTTGAAACAAATATCCTATTAATTGTAATATCTGACATAAAAGTGACTCCTCAAGAAGAGAACAGATAATACATTAATGACCACACATCGCAGGCACAATCATTGAAAAGTTAGTTCTTCAAGCAAAAAGTGTTTCTGAGGAAGAGGGTAACAAGCTTTTAGAACTCGATAACTTGTGTAAATGAAATACACCATCTTCTTTTCTTCCTCCATTTCTGAAATATATCTACCTTTTCTCTTCAAAAAGACCACATTAATGTCTTCAAATACTAATCCTGTTCTTCTTCGTTTTTCATCGACAGAATCTCAAGACGACAAGTATCAAGTAATCACAAGACATAGTAAATGATTACCCAATATCTGAAAGGAGAAACAAAATATGTACAAGACAAATTCTTACAACTCAAAAGAATCTGAAGTTCATTTATATATATTTTTTTTTTAAATGATGCGACACAGTTCTGTTCGCAGCTAAGTTGTTCTTACGAAAATGAGAGTATTCACGAGACAATCAAAGAATTTATCTCTTTATCAATGATTTCGCTCCCAAGAAGGATATAACATGTATTACATCAAGTACAAACCTGATTTGTGAGGTAATGATCTGTATGATTAACCAGGAAAAAGTGCTCGACACATTCACTGACTGATTCATCAGTGTCAGGTGGAACGTTTCTGACAAGGACCTGAGAACAATCAAATTTTAGCTCAATAAATAATATAACAAAGTTCCCTAATTTTAGCTCAAAAAATTATCTAAAATTTTTTTCTATCAGACATTGTTCAAGATTGCAACTAGAAGTCGATATTACCACTACCTAGTAAATTGTTAATACTGAATAAGTTCATATTTCTATTTCACATACTGTGAATTGATCAGGACGACGTTTTTCAGATGCAAGAAACTGCAACCTCATATCTGCAACTTTTGCATACTCCTTTTGTAAGACATAGCATGTCCAAACTGTCGAGGCATAGGCCATAAGGATATGAGCCCAAAACCTGGAAAGATCCCGTTCAATACAAGTCATTGCAGAAAACAGTTTATATAGCTTGTGAAGATGAAGCAACCAGAAACATATCGCAATGTACTGTAAATAAGGTTAACAATGACTTTCTTATATGAAATTTGAACTCCAATCCTCACATGAAGTGAACCTCCTTTTTATATTTATTTGCATAATATTTTATATGATCCTCTTGTTTACAAAGGAAGCAAGAGATGTGATCCAGTTGACACCAAACAAAGGCAACTCTATTGACATGAAGCCGACTTAACTTGAAGTGAAGGCTTCTAACAAGCCAGGACAAACGGAGTTCGACTAATCAGAAGGATAGAGAATAAACATACAAAACTTGGTAAAACAAATACAAAAGAACATCCATTTTGAAACAATAAAAAGATAAGCTCCCTGACCTGGCTTTCCATTGCCTAGTAAAATAACTGAAAAGGTAGACATGAGAGAAATTTTTATAACAGAAGTTAAGGTTGATATAACATAAGGGTCTTTTGGAAACAACTTCTCTACCTCCTCGAGGTAGGGGTAAGGTATGCGTGCAATCTACCCTCCCCAAGACCCTACTTTTGAAATTGCAGTGGGGTATTATGTTGTTGTTGATTCTATGCAGCAAAGTCCATAAATTCTCAAAACAGCTTCTAGTTTTTTTAGAATCATAACAATAGCCTTGTGATATAATTAGACAGATATTATCGTATACATTTTTCCTAAAACGGTGTGGATATAAAAGGTTACAGGTTTAAAACCTAAAACGGAAAATAATGCTGTATTATATAAGTAGGTATAAGAACAAGAACTTGGTAATGATGAGTGTATTGCATCAAATACTTGAAAAAGGAAAAATTGCCTAACCTCTCTGATCCGAGTGGAACATTTGAAATGGAAATCTTATCAATGTCACTGTAAGTAAGCCCAGACTTCTTCAGAGTATTATTTGTCCAATTAACAGGTACTAGAACAGCAAAAGCAAGCAATGTAATAGGAATAAATATTTTTAGCCTGCAAATCAGAAGTCATAAATGTCATCAAATATTCAGTTTGTAAGTGTAATCAAAATTCAGCTTTGTTCAATTAACAGGTACCATTTTTGCATCAATCGATATCACACGTTAAAAAGTCACTAAGCATGTACTCCCTCCATTTCAATTTGTTCGTCTTAGTTTGACTTGACATGGAGTTCAAAAAAATAAAGAAATTTTGAATCTTGTGATCTTAACCTAAAGACGTGTGTAATGTATCAAACTGTCATTTGAATCTTGTGGTCTAAATATGCCCTCCAATCCAAATTGAGTTACTACTCAGATACAGAAAAAGGAAAGTAAGATAAACAACTTGAAACGGATGATATATATATGTTGAAACAAATCATATACTAGTAGTAAATAATTAGAGAGGCAGGCATACCCTAGCAAGTAGATCCGTAAATAAACAGCAGAGTCCAATCCAGCATGGTCAATGAGTTCAAGTTCAGGCATTTTCAGTGCAGCCGGTACCCAATTCAGAAACCTTATATATGCCTTCCAATCCAAATTAACAACTTTCTTAACAAATCCACCCGACTTCAGTGGATCGTTTCTCAGCCCCGCAAGATACCATTTTGGGAAGTACACTCTGTCATTCAGTGGTTGAAGACGCAGAATTGCAAATGCTAAAAGGAAGATAAGTGCAGACAGAATATTTATAGCTGCAGAAACTCCTATATCTCCTAGTGTTGCCATCCTCTACCTGTAAATATAACATATACTATAAATCGATGATCAAATTTCTCTAATGATAATTGACATGATACATAAACATACACTTGAACTTGATCTCAAACACTCCAACTTTGACTATGCGCATCGATCTATACACGTAAACTCGTTTCCACACACTCCAACTTACATAATAATCATCTAGACACTTGCAAAATTTATGCAGGTGTCCACAAAACATGTTGGACACGAGTTAGAGTATCTAATTATCCGTTGAGATGAAGTTAAGTTGCCCACTCTTAAAGTTAAGAGTACGCTTACATACTAGCTAAGACCAAGTTTGGATGTTAATTTTATATATGTCAAATGAAAATTGCACAAGTCTGAAAATCTCTCACTATAAATGCATGTAGGTATATTACAGAGTATTCAAGAATTAATTCAGCACAAAAAAAAAATCATTATTTGATCATACTGAAACACTAATAAAATTTATAAATGTAAAACAGAGTCATGAAAATTGAAAACTGAAATTGCATGGGAGCAAAATAATCATACAGTTTGTAATTACTTGGCTGCTTCTACGAAGAGAAAAAGAAATTTGGAAGTTCTTAAAAGAAGAAGAGGAAAACCAAATTGTAATAAGTTGGCAACCGTCACAAGTTACCGACCGAAGAATATAAGGATTACTTCATATCTCAAGAAAAGACAAGAACATTCCCAGGCCATATGTCTATTTCTTTCTTTATTCTTTCACTTTAACAAGACAAATATTTTTGTCAATTTACTTGTTTCGGTGCCAAATGGGCTGGTTGGATTAAATTTGAGCGGATTAAAAATGGATCAACATAAAATAGGTAATAATTCAATTCACTCATATTTGATATGGGTAAAAATGAATTGGATAGCAAATGGGTTGGGTAAAATATTAATTTACCCATATTTATCCATATTTTCATGAGTACATATTACTCTACTTAATAATTCAACATGGAGAATATTTTAGTTTTTTTTAGATAAAAAATATTGAAAATGCTTCATTTAATTTTATTGTATCATAAAAGTAAAAAAAAAATCCTAACTTTTCAATATAAAATAAATTTATCTAATAATAAGGGGAAAATATTTTTAATTTTAAAGTAAATAAATAGTTGCATTTTAGAACTAAAGCATGCTTAATACACTTTAAGCAATGTCAATACTAATATATTATTAACTTATTTTACACTATTATTTATTATCCAATATAAAATTAAACAAATAAAAAATATAATTATAATTAATAAAAAAAATGTACATTTAAAATTATTTTTTTATAGGACTAAGTACTTTACCTTTTCAATTATAGAGAAAAATAATTATCACTCAAAAATATATGAAAAACATGATACCATCCTTTCTCTCTCATGACTCATGATTCCTGAGTAATCAGATACTCAACTATTTAAAATTATCTAAAAAAAAAATCATATTTCTTTTATTTGTTAGCAACAAAAAATATCACCAACTTATATCACTCAAAAGGTCTGCTTTAACCTCTAATTTATTAACCTTTATGGATTTTTATTATAACTTCTTAAATATTATGATACTTTTTTCTCTTTTTTATCTAATATTATACACTTAATTATAAAAAAAACAAATGAACCTTATTCATAAAGTAAAAAATATCTTATATATTACAAATTGATTATTGGGGGAGAATTAGAAGAGATTAAGAGATTGTTTAGACCAGCGGTCGATTTTTTTAGAAGCATTTTTTGTTAAAATAGTTTTTTTTTTTAAAAAAAGTGTTTTTGAAAAAAGTAATTAATGTTTGACTAATTCATTTGAAAAAATGTTTTTGATAAGTAGATTTATTTGGCTAACTTTTTCAAGAAATACTTTTTAGAGTCAAATTACAAAAAAAAAAACAGGAATCAATATACTTTTCTTATTTAGATTGTTTTATAAATTATTTAAATGTCTATTATTAAAAAAATTAATCTAATTTCATTTTTATTTTTATTTAACTAATTTGACATACTCTTAAATAATTTTGACTTGACACACCTATTAAAAATAATGATTGGTATAATGAGTTTACCATTTTATCCCTATTAATTAATAGTCTTAAACATATTTACTCACTACATTTTTCAAAGACATTTACTCAATGTTAATAAGTTGAGGGTATAATAGGGAAAAAAAATTGTCCTTCTTTGTTTTGTCAAAAATGACAAGTAAAAAGGGAACTCGGATTAGAAAATATTTGACAAGTAAATAGAGACAGAGGAAGTAATTATTAAAAGAATAAATTTATAATATCATCATTTTAAAATAACAAATTTAATATTTTAAAAATAATTATATTTAATAATAATAATAAATTAGGAACGAACTAATAAATCATCTTGATTTTTAAATTTAACAAGTAAAATTATATTTCTATTTTTAGTATAATGAATAAGTAAGTAAAACTAAACAAAATGATTGATAGAAAACTCTATAAAGAGAGAAATAGTGTGGTAAAAATATACTCCTTATGAAGAGTATCACGTTTTTTCTAAATTTTCTATCTTAAGATATAATCATTTCACTATTTTCTACCTGAATTGGACTAACTATTTATCAAAAACACTTATGAACTCTTTATTCTTTTGTTTCACCTAAAATATTACCATGTTTAGATTATTTTTTTTAAAAGAAAGAAAAAAAAGAACGAAACAACTCATATTAGTGTGTTGAGGAGGTCCTGAACTATTGAAGTAGGTCTAAAAACATTTCTTAACTATACATTTACAAGATTTAGTTTTTTTAACTATTCTCATTGTAAAAAATTTATTTCTACTAAATATAAACAAATCTCTCCACGCCTAATGGGTAATGACATTATTTTTTCTTCTTTTCATAATAAACTATAGTATTTTCCACTCATTAGCAACAATATTTTTCTTCACTTTATCCTCTATTGAATAAACTCATGATTTATATCTTCTTTTCACGAGAATTTTATTTTAATTTGTTGAGGTTAATGTTTTTTCATAAGAATAATTTGAAGAAGAAAAAAATAGCGGGGAGAGAGAAATATAATGAAAAAATGGGTTAAAGATTTAATTTCAAGGCATGAGTTTTGTTAATATAAACCCAAGTCATTTATATGTAAAATAAATAAATAAAAATCAAACCTGATAAATTTTTAAATACTTAAAAGGACTGAAACCGGTAAGTATATAGTTAATGGACTAAAAATAGTAAGTTTATACTTAAGGGACCAAACTTGATAACATTTTAAATAGTTAAAAGACTAAATCTGATAAATATATAGTTAAGAGACTCTTTTAGACCTACTCTAATAGTGTAAGGACCATTTATGACATTTTCTCGTCTGTTGAGTGTTGTATAAAATGAATTGTAGTGCTTCAATTTTACTTCTCCGTTCATTTTTACTTGTCACAGTTTGACTTGATACACCCATTAAAAAAATAATTATTGATATAGATATTTTACCAAACAATCCCTATTGAATAATGTCTTGGAAAATGATTGAAAAATAAATATTTTAATAGTGAAGGTAAAACATGAAAAAAAGTCATTATCTTTTCTTAATATGTCAAAGGTGATATAAAAATGAAAATGTATTTTAAAATATGTAACAAAGTAACAGCGAAACAATAGAAGATTATATATGTTGCAACAAAAGCAGGGTTGGATAGAAGAAATTGAGATCCACTTAACTATGCTAGCGTTTGGTCATAGATTTTCAAATATTTTTGGCAAATAATAGTTGGATGAAAATTTGGGTGAAATTTCACCATGTGTTTGGCCATAGTATTTGGGAAACATATTTCACTTTTTTAGAAAAATATGATTTATACCCGTAAGTTTTAAAAACTAATCATAAAACTAATCGTGAAGTAGACAAAGCACATGACCTTGTTATCCTGAAGCGGTTGTTCATCATTTTCATTAACAACCATATTTTTACTTTCATATTCACTGAATATTTCATCACTACTTTAGTGTTCACGTAAAAAAAAATATGTAATATAACAAAAACTACTATATTATAAAAGATAAAAGTTTGGTGTAAAATTTCAATTTTTAAAAGATCCCAAATAATGAGATTTGTCCAAATACTAGAAAAAATTAGTATTTGGGAATTTGGGATATTTGCCAAAAATATTGCTACAAAATTGTATGGACAAACACTATATGCCAAATTTTTCCCCAAATATTATATGGAAAATCTATGGCCGGAGATGTTCAAGTCTAGGGTTCAATTCCAAAAATCCGACTATGCCATTGTAGAAAAAGGTAAGTACTTTTCGTTCAACAATACCTCAATTTGCTGTTTAGTTTGTGTATGATACTTATTTTGAATTTGTCATTCACCAACTGAGGAGAAGGGAACTACTAACTAGGGAAGAAAGGGGGAAAACAGAGGAAGAGAAATCACATAAAAGTCAACAAGTCTATGATACTATTTGATTAGTAGTATTTTCTCTTGCTATTCACATTGCTTTCAAAATACATAATTTAGAGGTGACTGGCCCCAAGATCTATTCTTTTCTGTATGAACCTAGTGAGAAAGTACTGTAGAGTTTTCAGCCAACTCCTTTCCCTTCAACAAAGAATGGAATTCTTATCTGTGTGTGTGGGAAAAGTTACAGATTGCTTGATGCAGCCACTTGCGCAACGGATTGGGTATTTCTTTTACTACAACAGCAACATCACATCTTTGGATAATGAATCTCACAAGCTGGACAATAGTACAAGTGGGGTGCAGCAAAGAGCGGAGGCTGCACGGAGAAACTTGCAAGTCATTTCACAAGATGTTGAAGCTTGGCTAAATAGTGTTACTAAGATTAATTCAGATGTGGAAGGTGTAATGCGTGGTAGAGTTGAGGTTGAAAGAGGTTGTTTCTATGGTTGGTGTCCAAATTTGAAGTCACGGTACTCGTTGAGCAAGAGAGCTAAGAGAATTACACTAGAGGTGATTGAAATTCGAAATGGTGGAAAAGATTATGTCGATTTCTCCTATCCTGCACCACCTGCAGTTGAAATTGAAGGTATGGGTGAGGAGTTTGACTCTAGAAAATTGAAAGAGGAAGAGGCCATGGCAGCTTTGAGAGATGAGGATGTCACTGTTATTGGGATTTGTGGTATGGGTGGTGTAGGTAAGACGACACTGGCTGAGAAAATAAGAGTAAGGGCGAAAAAAGAAAGGTTCTTTGATGAGGTTGTCATGGTAACTGTCAGTCAACAACCAGACTTGAAAACAATTCAAGCTGAGATAGCTGGAGGAATCGGTCTAACACTACAAGGCGACAATTTTTGGAATCGTGGAGATCAGTTGCGTTCAAGGTTAATGGGTCAGGACATCATCCTTGTAATCTTGGATGATGTCTGGGAGGCTCTTGATCTGAACAAGCTTGGAATTCCTAGTGGTAGAAATCACAACCATCGGTGCAAAGTAACATTGACAACGCGACTCCGAGATGTTTGTGAAACAATGGAGGCTCGAAAGATCATAGAAGTTGGAATCTTACCTGAAAAGGAAGCATGGGTCCTTTTCAGACAGAAAGCCGGTAATTCGGTAGCTGATCTTTCTCTTCATCACACAGCAAAAGAAGTTGTGAAAGAATGCAAGGGGTTGCCGCTGCAATTATTACAGTTGCAGGAGCGCTAAAGTGTAAAAGCAAGTCTTCATGGGAGGATGCCCTCAAACAATTACAAAAATCCACACCAAAAAATATCCCTGGCGTGATTAAAAATGTGTATCAATCTCTCAAGCTAAGCTATGATCAGTTGGAAAGTGATGAAGTCAGATACTTGTTTTTGCTTTGTTCCTTGTTCGAGGAAGATAGTACTATCTGGCATGAACAATTACTAAGATATGGAATGGGGCTTGGCATTTTTTCAGAAATTGAAAATCTAGAAGAAGCAAGAAAGAGGGTGTGTCATCTGTTAGAAACATTGAAGGATCGGTTCTTGCTATCCCAAGGTTCAGGCAAAAATTATGTCAAAATGCATGATGTGGTCCGAGACGTGGCTATATATATCAGCTCTGAGGGAAGGCACGTTTTTATGGTAAGTCACGGTCTGAACTCAGAAGAGTTCCCAAGAAGAACTTCTTACGAGCCATACAGTCACATGTCAATTGTAGCACAAAAAATTGATGAGCTTCCTAAACCAATATTTTTCCCAAGACTTGAGTTTCTAATGTTAAAACTATTTGAAGAGCCATTCAAATTACAGGATGATTTTTTTGTTGGAATGAGTAAGCTTAATGTCTTTAAGCCTGAGTGGATATGAGGACTCCATTTTGCCCTTCCCAAAATCTGTTCAATTGTTGTCAAATTTGCGGACACTGTCTCTGATCAATTTAAGGTTGGATGACATATCAATTATTGGCGAACTTGTCGCTTTAGAGATTCTCACTATTAGAGATTCTACTGTAGAGGTGCTTCCAGTGGAGATAGGAAAATTGACCAATTTAATTTTGTTAGAGTTTTGGAATGAGAGAGTACCACTTGAAAATATTTCACCTGGGGTCTTATCAAGACTAGTTCGATTAGAGGAACTAACATTAGTGGAATGTTCTGGAGATGTAATTCACAGTAACTTGGACCTTTCCTCCAAGTTGACACGGTACTATCTAAATATGGGCCAACAAGTTCGACAGTAGCTTGCAGTAATGATGAGGAAGAGGAGATCTCTCAGAGGACACTTATCAGATAAGAAGGGAACATGGTCCAAGTAATGAAGTTCCCCAATTTATATTACTTGGACCTTCATTTTCTGGAATGCTTCACTCACTTTTGCAGTGACACTGTTGAGGGCATTGATTTTCCTCAGTTACAAATCTTGCGCTTCTGGGAGTTACCGGAGTTCCAAAATTTCTGGCCTGTAGACAACAACTCTATCGCCGACTCAAATCCTCTTTTTGATGAAAAGGTGTGCTTCTTCTATTCTACGTGTGACGTATCATGAAAGACTATCTTTTTCAGTTTGTACTTGGAGGGGTTTTATGAATTATCATATTGCGTTATACTTGAGAATTAAAGATCTTTACTTATGCAATGATTATTGAAATATTATAAAGATCTATTTTTTTTACCTATGTAAGTAAATTCAAGCCGGTTAATCATAATTCTTGGTGAGTGGAAGTTTGGCACAGAGGAATGACAGAATAAAGAACAAAGTTTACAACAATAATATTATCAAAATCTTACTTGCTGACCTATATGCTTCTTTATGTCTACCAGACATGGTGTTAATTAGTTTGCTGCATCCTGTAGTCAATATTGATCACATACAAATAAAGGAATACGTCTTCAAGAAACAAAAACAAAATGTAGACAATAGCTTGTTTTTCTGACTTCACTGTTAAAATGGGTAAGTCGGTAAAATTCACCTGCTAATGTGAAATTAACCCTATCTTAAAGCAGAGGCAGATCTAGCTTAAAGCATTGGGTTCACGTGAACCCAATAGTGTACTTGTTGCCTACCATGTATTCATATTGAGAAATTCCTAAATATCTATAATTACTTTTAACTCCGAATCCATTTATTATTGTATATTAACTTGTGGCTTGTTATAGGAACCTATAACTTCAAATCCTGGATTAGCGTAAGTTAAAGCCATGAATCATGATACCTTTTTGTCAGTTTGTACTTGAAGTAAGTTTCATGAATTAAAAATCCCAGTTTTTCACTTCCTGTTACCTTGATGTAAGATGAGATATGGTTCATTTCTTGATTGTACTTGAATCTATATTGAATTTTCACCCCTTGTGAAAAATACAAAGCTTTCAATGTTTGTAGGTTTCGTGTCCCAACCTGGAAGAGCTACAACTTAACGGGGCTAACAGCATAGCTTCTCTATGCTCTCGTCAACTTCCAACTGACTACTTCAGCAAACTTAAAATATTGCTACTATGGAACTGTGGCAAATTGAGAAACTTGATGTCTCCATCAGTGGCCAGAAGTGTTCTGAATCTCCAAATTCTAAGCGTAGAAGCCTGCCAATCAATGGAAGAAGTGATCAAAGAAGAGGAACTAGTAGAAGAAAGGACTATTAATCCCTTATTTCCCCGGTTAGAAAAGTTGGTGCTCGAAGAGCTACCAAAGCTGGGGTATTTCTTTTTGACTAAGCATGCTCTTGAATTTCCATTTCTCAGAGAAGTGAGGATTAACAGCTGCCCTGAAATGAAGACGTTTTCCCTTGGATCTGTGAGTACACATAGTCTGGACAGGCTGATTGTGGACTATGCTGAGGTGAAAGATGATCTCAATAAAGCGATACAACAGCTCTTCAATTTTGAAGGTTTGTCTTGTACTCCGTCGTATAGCTAATTATATTTGTCTCATGCATTAATACATACCTCTTCTGGTGCTCTCTTTCCATTTTAACTACTAAATAGTAGTAGTACTATTCAGATACTTATTCATATGTGACAGTTGAAGCAACTTTCTTTTACTTTCCCTGATATTTCCAATTAGAAATCTAAAGCATCAGCATTCTCTTCATTTCTTTCAAGTAACAATTATACTTACTAAGGTAGTCATTTCTCTTCTTTTGCAATTTCTGCTCCCAGGAACAAGAAGCTTGTGACGGTAACGAAGCTGAAGCTGCTGATGGCAAAAGCTAAAGTTGTCTAAAAATTTGAAGCTAGGAAGGTAATAAGCAATAGATGAAATAATCAAAGTGCGTGCAAGTTAGCTCGAACATCACCTGATATCTATGCCGATAGAGGTAACAAGCAGAGGTGGATCTACATTGTAACCTTTGGGCTCAGGTAAATCCAGTTGCTTTTGCTCAGGACCTGTTTATTAGGAAATTCACTAAATATCTATGAAGGAGTTGATTGTGATAGGGGGGGTGTTCAACCCAACCTGAAAAACTGCACCAAACTGACAAAAAAGGCCGACTAGGCTTGGTTTGGTATTGAGTAATGAAAATGAACGAAACTGACATATAAGTATAAAATTTTATATATATATATATTTTTAAAACTTTATATATGATTTTCTTTGAAATATATGTGATTCTCTCATTGGATGTAATATCTAATAAAACTATATAGTGCATCCATTTTTATATACTTCAAATAATGCTTAATTTAACGTGTATCGTTACTTTTTGAATTATCAAGTGGTTGTTGAAAGGCGTTAATCTACCTGTTCTTTCATATTTATATTTCAAGATATTTAAGCTCTTTTATTTCTTCGAATTTAAGATGGTGTATTATCAATAATTTTAAAATTAAATAAAGCTTATTATTTTTTAGATTTTGTATTGACTTTGTGTTTAATTTTGAATTTTTTAAGAAGTTTATGGCTCCATTATAAAAAATTTATTGTTAAAACTAGCAAAAATAACTATCACATCCTTGGCAGCAGGGAACTCGACAGTAGCTTGCCCTGATGATGAGGAAGAGGAGATCTCCCGGAGAGCACATATTGGACCAGAAGGAAACATGGTCTAAAATTTTACTGCTCTATGCTATCACCAACTTCCTACTGGCTACTTGAGCAACAACATATCCAGTGAAATATTGGAAGTTCTAAAGTGCAAAAACTTGATGTCTCCATCAGTGTGGCCAGAGTTGTTCTTAATCTCTGGATACTATGCATAGAGGCCTGCTATCAATGAAAGAAGTGATCGCAGAAGATGAACAACAAGGATAAGAAATGACTGATGAACCTTTATTCCCTGTTGGAAGAACTGTACCTCGACAAGTTATCAAAGCTGGGGCATTTCTTTCAGATGAAACATGCTCTTGAATTTCCATTTCTCTGAAATAGTGGAAGATGTTTATCCAGCTGGGATGTATGAGTACAGAGAGTCTGAGAAGTCTGGTTGTAGAAAAACCGATCAGAAATCAATGCGGTGGTGAAAATGGCGATACAGAAGATGTTCAATTCTAAGGTTTGTCTTATAATTGTCACTGCTATTTCCATCTTAAATAGTAGGAAGTAAAATTCAGATATTTATTGTTTGTCGCTTGAAGCAAGTTTCTTTTACTTGCCTAAATATTTTCAACTTGAAATTGCAGAAGCTAATAATGCAAGTATGCTTTCAGTGCCTCAAATACGTTTTAATTCCTTTTCTAAGATTGTGTTTAAGCATTTTATGTGAAGACCTTAGAAATCAATAATAAGTTCTCTTTTCTTTCTATACACTATATTGATTCGATTTGATTTTAGAGCAAGCTGTTCTCAAATCTCAAGGGCAATTCCAGGCAAGCTCTTTTTGTTGTTGTTGATGTAATAGTGTCATTGATATTAGAGCATGCAATCCTCAAATTGTGGCCATGAGAAATGAGAATGGTAGAATGCAAGAGTTACACAGCTAAGGCGATCAATTGAAGGTTTGGTGCAAAGCTATGGAAGAATGTGGACGCAGATGATACGAAATTTGAGTGGAGTGGCAGGTCAAATGTTGATGGTCCAGTACAAAATTTTAATAACTCGGTAGGCAAACCATATTTTATTTTTAGTTAATAAATAAATGTGAGAAATATAAATATAAGTCATAAACTGAAGTGTAGAAATAACAAGTAAACCACAAAATATGAATACAATGTTTGAAAGTAAACTCAATACACTTGTCTAGAATACTAAAGACATAATTTTGTAATAATAAAGATATAAGGGAGTTTGGTGTTGCGGATCAACTAGACAGTTCACCCCGAGATCTCTGAAAAATAGTTACCAAATCAAGTGCAGCATGAGCAAGTATCATTGATCGACTCCATCGAAGTAGGGGTGACGATGGGTTGTATCATGCGTTTACACTAAATCGTGTTCATATTTAAATATATAATACCACGTTTTTACTATCTATTTCTTCCTTACATGGCATTTAATTCTCAGATGGATAGGATAGATAAGAGCACAGGCCATAGAAGTTACTTGAGGTCATTCAAGCTCTATCTAGAGAGAGCCCAAAGCAGAATGAAATCATAGGCTGATAAAACAAAATTTATGCTATTGAAAATTGGGTTTATGTGAAACTACAGCCTTACATGCAATTATCTCTGAAATCTCATGGTATATAATTTAAAAACACTCTTTTTTTTTTACTTAAAACTATACTGATGAGCATCACTTAGGTCTGCCTATAATAAGTTTTCTACAAACTTCTTTGACCGTTTTCAGATCATAGCCAAAGTTAAGAAAGTTGCTTACACTCTTGAGTTTCCACTTCGTACTAAGATTCATCCCGCTTTGTACCATTGCTCCGCACCTCCCCATCAGTTCACCGAAAAGATCAAAATAAAAAGGATCGAACTACCTACTCATTATTCGGAGGTGAATCATACAACACCTAAAACTGTGGTATTCTATGGACCTAACACAGGTCACATACCTCACGACATAAGATTGAAAGAGCTAAATCTTCTTCTTCGGAGCAGAAAGGGACGTGACCAAAACATATAAAGATTAATCGCTCATAGGGACATATCTATCCGGATAGAGGATAGTTTAGGCAAATTCATAGATAGATCTCTCTCCATATAGATAGGTATCTCCATGGATAGAGATATGGATCCATCTAGATTTTTTTTTTCTTTTTTTTTGATTGATTACATTTTTTTGACGACAAGTTTCGCTTCTCCCAATTGAAGAAGAAGTTAGGCTTTTACACAACTTCAACTACGTTATCAATAGTGCATTCTGAGGATAGCCATGTCCTATTGGAACCTGAGGCAGTTCTAGACACTGAGAATGGTTCAGAGGCATGGGAAGGTTGTTATTCAACTTCTGATCAAATTAATGGTTTAGAACCTATTTGGATAGACTTATTTTAGGTTTTTTTTTATGCCAAAAACAGCTTTTAAATACTTGAGTAGTATTTGGATAATACAAAAAAAAGTGTTTTTAAACACTTATTTTAAAGCCAAAATAATAAAAATAAGAGAAAAGCCACTATTCCTCTTCAAACAATCCTTGACTTCAAGGATTAAAATGTGGAAACTTTTGATGTGATCCTAAAATTGCTAGATTGGTGCACAAGGAATCAGCTAGTTGTTAAAAGGGGTAGTTAGTTGGGCAGTTTAGTGAAGTCAAGTGACTATTCAAGCTGTTAGGAGTTAGTTATAACTAAACTAACTTGGGATATTTTCCATTTGTTCGTTCATTCATTCTATAAAGCAGCTTGTAAGAACGGTCAATAAGTAGCTCTCCCTCTTTTTTCTTTCTATACACTGTTGATTTCATTTGAGTCTAGAGCAAGCAAGCTCGTTTGCTTTCCATTTTTGATGAACTTGTATCATTAAACCCCAATTCCAGATATTCACTTTTACTACAAATCAAGTGTTCAAGCCAAAATTAAACTAATTGTCCTCCAAGATAAGGTCTTCCATATAAGAAACAGAAAAATGAGAATACAGTGTTTTCACTGTTTCTAATTCTTTCATTAAGATGAATTGCTGGAGATTGGCATTTCAAGGTTTTACAACGTAATTTTCTCTCTTAGCAAGAAAGAGTATAAGTTTGAGAGTGAAAATTAAGATAACTTTTCAAAAGGAGTTAAAACATCCTCCTATAACCATCGTGAATAAATCCAGCAGATAAATAAGGCATTGCTGACTCCAATAGAGACAAATAATGACACATTTTAAGTTTCATGTCGTACACACTGGAAAATACCCATTAAAACGACCATCAATGTGAAACAAGGCACTAGGCGACTCTTTTTTTTTTTTTTACAGGAAATGAATAAGAGGACCGAGTAGCGCTTATAGCTTTAATTAAATTGATACGAGCTGCAGAGTACCATATATATGTATAGAACATATGAATCCTTGATATAGACATTTCGACCTGTGTATTTCATATTGTACTCACAGTGTTATGATTCTCTCCTAATCCTTCTAATCTGCCTTTTCTCCATTATCATCCTGAGGCAGCAAACACAGCATAGTTGGTGAATCATGTGAGAGAGAGATGGGCCATATATCTAACTGTTACATCTCAGTAACAGCTTTAGGGAACACTAACATACCTCAATGTAGCTTCTGAAATCAGAAGAAGATTCGATGTGTCCTTCATTCTGATATGCCTGAGCACTATCTTCAATGTTGTCCAACCTGAAATGATTTTCAATCAGCAATTCAGTATCTTAATTATATATAGCCATTTTGGTTTCCTATCATTAACCATCCCATTATATATTCAAATAGATAGGTCACTTTTCAATTCATTCATGTTAATATGTAATGTGGATAACCCTTGTCAAGCTGGAAGAACAAAATTATTCAACTTAAAGATTGATAATCAGGTGTCAAAACGCAGGATGCATTTAAACATCACAATCAGCAGAATTGAAAGAAAAAAAGATTGTTCAGGATAAAAGTACTACCTGTAGATGTAATTTACCATTATGCCTGCACTTTGAGTAAGGCCCTTTTGTGACCGATCAGCCATCCAGTTTAGCCTTCCGATCATCTAAATTGATATTTTAAGTTATAAACGGGGGGGGGGGGATACTGACAATAAATGCAGAGGGGCTTGCTGTGCTTTTCTCATTCCATGCACAAACATGAAAAAGAAATGCTCACGTCTCATGGATTAATAGGAACACCCACTTTAAAAGACCAGGATGATTATCCAATAATATAAAGGAAAAGTAAAGTAGAAAATAATTTAAGCTAAAATCTGTACACAAGCTTCTACAGATGAACAAAATATCAAATCTTAATCTTAACAAAGCATTTGAACATAAGAAAAGTCAGTTTGCACACATTTGGAGTACCTTATGCCCACCAGCTGATTCCTGATACTAACTTGCAAACACATTTGGTTATCAGCAATAGTTATGACGTTATACTACACAAAATTCCACATAAATGCATCTATAGTTCTAATAATCGAATAAACTGATGTGCTTCAGATGTTTCTCTTCTCATATTTAGGTTTCAGTGTTTCAGGTCTTATGCTTTGGCTAAAACATCTCAAGACTACTTTCAGCCAAATGTTGTTGCTTTCATCTATACAGCTTCAACTTGGTAGAACAGACACTAAAAAGAGTGTCGGCATCAATGCAGTTCATTCAGCTTACCTCCTGAAGTCCCAAGCATATACATTCTTTTAAGGGAAAAAGGCTCAAATATGCAATCGAAGTTTGAGAAAAGGCTAATCTATGACATCTGTAAAAAGTTTGGCTCATCTATGTCATTTTCGTTTGAGAAAAGGCTCATCCATGCCATTATTTGTTATCTGAAATGGCATAAATGAGCTAAACTTTTAACAGATGGCATAGATGAGCCTTTTCTCAAAGTTCGGTGACATATTTAAGCCTTTTCCTTTTTAAAAATAATTTAATTACTGACGTGGCTGAATCATAATTGACCACATGTAAAGAATGATTTTGCGAAATCGAAAATATTTTTAGTTTACAAATGCTGGCATAGATGAGCATTTTCTCAAACGGGAATGACATAGATGAGCCCAACTTTTAATGGATGAAATAGACGAGCTTCTCAAAATTAAATGGCATATTTGAGCTTTTTCCCTTCTTTTAAAATGGTCCGAGAACCAGTTTGGTTTCATGCCTGAACAAACAACTATTGAAGTCATTCATCTTGTGAGGAGACTGATGGAGAAATATAGGGAGAGGAAGAGGGATTTGCATATGGTGTTCATTGACCTTGAAAAGGCCTACACAAAGCCCCAAGAGAAGTCCTTTGGCAATGTTTGGAGTCTAAAGGTGTACTGGTGGCTTACATTAGGGAAATACAGAATATGTATGAGACGGCCAAGACTCTGGTAAGAAAAGTGGGAGGAGACACGGAATACGGAACAATCGAGATGGGGTTGCACCAAGGATTTGCGCTAAGTCCATCTCTATTTGCCTTGGTGATGGATGAATAGCCACAATATATTCAAGGTGAGGTGTCATGATATATGTTATTTGCAGACAATATTGCTTTTGGTCGAAAAGACTCGCGGGGGAGTTAACAATAGGTAGGAGGTGTGGAGACACACTCTATAGTCTAAAAGGGTTCAGGTTGAGTATTACCAAGACAGAGTATTTGGAGTGTAATTCAATGATGTGACACATGAGGCAGGCGTGGAAGTGAAGACTTGATACACAAGTTGTCTCCAAGAGAGAGATTTCCGTTTTTGGGGGGTCTCTGATTCATGGAAATGGGGAGATCGGCGATGTTGTCACATATTGTATTGGTGTGGCATGGATGAAGTGGAGGCTTGCATCTGGCGTTTTATGTGACAAGAATATACCACCAAAACTTGAAGGTAAGTTTTGCCGAGTTGTGGTTAGACCGACTTTGTCCTATGGGACGAAGTACTGGCCAGTCAAGAACTCCCAGCAAGTCCAGAAGATGCAAGTGGCGGAAATGAGGATGTTGAGATGGATGTGCGGACATACTAGGAATGATACTATTAGAAATGTCAATATCCGAGACAAAGCAGAAATGGCCTCCGTGGTGGACAAGATGAGGGAAGGGAGACTGAGATGGGTTGGGCATGTGAAGAGGCAATGTGCGGATGCCCCATTGAGGAGGTGTGAGATGTTGGTTATAGTGGGGTCACGAAGAGGTAGAGGTAGGCCTAAGAAGTATTGGGAGATGTGATTAGATAGGATATGACACATCTCATCTTACCGAGGACATGAACTCAAGTAAGAAGGTATAGAGGTCGAGGATAAGGGTAGAAGGTTAGAAGGTAGTCAACACTTGTCGTATTACTAGCCTTTTCATGTATTTGGCTGGGTGGTACTATTGAGCACTATGTCATATTAGCCTATTCATGTAGTATTTGGCTTTTGGTACCTGATATCACCTGGTACTATTGTAGTTCTTACTTTTGATACCTCGCATCGTCGGTTGTTTATTGTGTTTCAATTATCACACTATTTTGTTGGTTCATCGTGTTAGTTGCTATGTTTTCTACACTGTTTTCTTTGGCTTTGTACTTGGATTTGTTGCACACGAGCCGAGGGTATTTCGGAAACAGCCTCTCTACCTCCATGAGGTAGTGGTAAGATCTCGTACACTCTACCCTCCTCCCCAGACCCCTTGTGGAATTTCACTGGGTATGTTGTTGTTGTACTGTTTAGGTGAAAAGAGGTTCTTGGAAAGGCTAATGTCCAGGACATGCTTGAAATTCAGACATCATCTAGATATTAGTCTTCTATCCTAGTACATACTGTGCGAGATAGAGACCCTGATATCTATCTTCATCAAAATTATGTGAAGAAGTTATGGAACTTTCTCACCAGTAGTTTAGAGAGGAATAAGCAGTCCATATGATTTATCCCTTATGCAGTTGTGAAAAATCTTCTCTTTTTTTTTTATGACCGAGAAATCCATTTGAGGCCAACCCTTAGGACCAACCTCAGCCTTCGAAACTTGGGATAACAGACCCGTCCCTCTATACTTCTCGACTTACATACCAGAGGCTTAGTTCGCATGGCGCAGGGCTCGAACCTATGACCTAAGTCACAAGTCTCTCAACCTTTGTCAGAAGTCTTCTCTCTTGTTGGCTCTTAATTCTAAAAAAAAGGGATTTGTTTTTTTATGCAAGTACCTAAATTTTTTTATTTTTTTTGATAACCGAGAAATCCGTCTGTGACCCGCCCTTTGGATCAATCACAGCCTTCTAAACTCGGTGGATAATGGGCCCAAGTACCTAAATTTTATTCACTGAAAATAAAACAAAGTAATAACTGAATCTGCAGAATGTGGATAGGTCGACATACTGCTCCATTTTGCAAGTGGAAATTTGCAACTGAATCTAGAGCTTTTCCTCTCTTTTTTTCTTTCATAAGGTACCTGTTGCAATCAAGCAAACAACAATATAGCAACTCAATGTATGACATTATCTCAAGACTACAAACTTTCACGTGATTGAAAAGCAGGTCAACTTCAGTATCTAAGCTGTACAGCCATAAATGCAATAACAGGCTTTTTATCATTGGGAAGCAGATAATCCTTGACATAAAAGAAACATCTTTTTGGAATGTCAAGTTTTTACAGTCACATTACACTTCTAGATAGAGGCTTTCTAATGCATCCAGTATTTAGCTTTAGCATACCTGGCACAAAGTCGCATCATAGGGGTTCTCAACGCAGATACCAGATTAGGTGAATTGGTCCATTCATGGTTTTTTGATGTCAATACGTTCCACATTACTTCAATACCACTGCTTCCCAAGTCAGAACCTCTGCAAAAGAAGAGATATAATTAGGACAAAGAAATTTGTTCCTTGGTAAGTTACAACAACAATCTCAGAGGAACTAAAATCACAAGTGTGTTTAGCATTGAAAAGAATTTGCTATATTTTTACAATGAAATCTCTAATAAATATGAAGTTGATTGTTTCATATTTGCTCTCTGTCTGAAGAAAAACATGCAATAGTAATGTGCTCCACTTAATTTTATGAAGGAATTATCCTAGAACAGACTTTGCATGGTTCAACCATTGACCATCCTTCACCATTCTGCAGGAAAAAGGATAGAACACATTCCAAATATCCAATCGAAAGTTTACTAAAGAGAAGAGTGACAAATCCCATGATATTGGTTCCCAAAATTAGAACAATATATCCTCTCTATATTCTCAAGCCAGAAAATGCCATAAATACACGCTTACCCTGATGCATCCATAAGTGCCTTGTCTTCTTCCGGTCTAAGCAAATTTTCTTTAAAGGCAGAACCAGTCATCTCTGATGAAGCCAACTTTGATAACATCCATTGCCTATAACCAGGGATAGGACTAAGAGTAGCGAATACCTGCAGACCAGGTCTGTGTATTAATTTCACAGGAAACCTTACACGTGAGTAAACAAGTGGCGAGCTCATGGTAGTATGTCATATTGTTCAAGAAAGAACTAAATGTTTAATTATGAAACCTGAAAACAGCATAGAATTCATCCAGATCAATTTAACATCTAAAGTTGTATACTGAAGTGCTGTGGAAGTTGAGGGCTGGGTCTAGTTCAAGTAGGACAAGTTAAACACTGTCACAGAAAATTATTTATATTCACTAAATTAGTAATTCTGCTAAAATTGTATTCTCCTCATAGAGATTTGGAATTTGCATCTCAAGGAGAGAGAATTGGTACAAGTACTTTAAAGAGTTCTACAAAAGCATTCACTTTTCAACATTTTAATTCCAAGTCACAGAGGAAGTTTACATATTAGCTGCTCAAAAAACTGCATTAGATGAAATGCCGCAACTTACACAGATATTGGGCATATCTTTTTTCACCACATCAACCACACGTTTGATGAGAAACTTCCCCAGGTTGATCCCTGATAAGCCAGGCTGCATGTTGAAAAGAATAAGATACTCTCTTAGACAAAGGACATCATCAAAACAATAGAATATGAGGAAGAAGAAAATAGAAAAACCTGCAGGCCAATACTAAGAGCCTGTTTGGATTGGCTTATTTCTTGTGCTTTTAAGCCAAAATAGCTTTTATACACTTTTGTAGTGTTCGGGTAAGATTAAAAAAAATGTTTTTAAGCACTTTCTTTCAAGCCAAAATAACAAAAATACGCCAAAAGTCTCAAGTTAGGATTCCTAACTTATGCTTATAAACCATAAGTTATAAGCCTAGCGGAGGATCTAGAGGGTAGCGAGGGGTTCAACCGAACCCCCTCGGCAAAAATTTACACGGTATGTATAAGGTATTTTAATTATTTTTTTATGTATATATATAGATTTTGAACCTTCTAAACATAATATTGGAGGATGGCTTAGTGGTTGAGGGGGTTCTAAGTTTATCTTGAGGTACCAAGTTCAAATATCAAGCACTACATGTTTATTTTTGGAACCCCTTAGTGAAAATTCTGGATCCGCCACTAATAAGCCCATCCAAACAGGCCCTAAATCGATTCAACTCATTGTTACTTTCTCTCTGCAAACAAATAATGTATAATACTGAAACTACCAAACCTAGATTGAACTCAACGTTTTCTTACTCGAGCAGTAAAAATGAAGAAAAGATGCTATCCTTAAGATTTCAGTCAGATGTCTGCAAAAATTGTATTTAACAGTAAAGTATAATTCTTATGGAGTACTTCCTTTTCCTACTCCAGTGAGCATTGTTGATTTGATCATGGTGCTTAAAGAAAAAGACAATGATCTTACTCAGACTAGAACTGAAGAACTATATATATTTCTTTTTCCGGATAAATAGGGAACTACAATACTATATCTTTCTAAAAGAAGGAAATAACTTTCCCCAGACAAGGGGTGACAGGTGGAAAAGGTTGCATGTATCAATTCCTTGGAGGCAATAGCAAATTCGAGTTTTGCTTGTTAATAAAAAGCAAGTTGCATTAAGTTTCTGTCTTGCATCACTTAAATCTCAACATTCCCAGTTTGCATAAATAGTTATCCAACTTTGGAAACAAGTTGTCTTCAGAAACAATGTGGGAATTGGCTTCCGAAAACAAGTGGATACCCACAAAATACTTCCAATGGTACCTTTGGGCTGAAAAAGGGCACTGCATCTGGAAAGTGACCATAAGAGTTAACTTTACCTTAACCCTTGTTCTTTCTTTTTGTTCCACCCAGAATGTTTTTCCTTCAACAGAAATGAATTAATAGTTCCACCAAATAAGTTTAATATTTGATTTCATCCATATAGTAACAACAACAACAACACACCCAATGTAGTCCTACAAGTGGGGTCTAGGGAGGGTAGGATGTGCATAGACCTTACCCCTACCTTTGTGAGGTTGAGAGGTTGTTTTTGATAGACCCTCGGCTCAAAATAAGTAAAATCAAAGCAGGATTGAAAGGAAACTAGCAACAGCAAAAAAGCAAGATAAACAAAGCAAATGAAGCAACTAGTAGTAAAATTGAAGAATAAGATACTACACAGATACTAAATAGTAATACTAATCTCAGGGGAATTTTCCATGAATGACAAACACAAATCCAATTTCCAAAACCAGATCCAATTATTCATTTTTATTTCTCCAAAAAGAAGAAAGAGAGCATATAAAACCCCAAGCCATTTTCTAATTCAAACGTTACCTTTAGAAATATAGAGTTCTTCAAACCTACGATGGTCAATGTACCTGAGTTGACGAAATAGAGTAAAAAATTGCACAAGAAGCCTCATGTTCAGAAATTGGAGGATTGTCCCATAAGACCTCCTGCAATGATTAGAGAGTCCTTAATGGAAGTGAGCAGTGACAAGGTTAAACTAGATAAGGTCAAGACTTTCACCTGTATGGTTGCTGCCACATCCTTCATAAGTGCAACTTCAATAAAAATAAGTGGTTCACCTGAACAAAAAACAACATTAGGCTTGATTTGTTCTATTAAGAAGAAAGTAACAAGATGTTTTATCAGCATGGATAGACAAGTATGACGATCTGATTTGAGCAATTCTTCTTTCATGCCAAACCTCAAGAATTGTTGAACCATATCTGAAGACAAAAAGTCCAGTATGTTTCTTGAACTAGGACAGCCATTCTCGCACTTCTGGATCTAATCATCAAAGCCTCCCTGATATGCTACTCTTACTTTTGATTTGATAAAATATATCTTATATTGCATACATAAAATTTCTCGGCAGTTTTGAGTACTAACAACCACAAGTTGTTATAAAAGTTCAACAGGCTGACTTAAAGGCCAACTCTCCCTATTTCTGATACTAACAAATCCACACTTCAGATTCCAGAAAAAAGTGCACCTCCTATACGCTGCTTCAGAAAGTGATGCATAAATCTGCACCTGATAACTTTGACCAGCATGGCTAAACACAAGATCATATGCTGAATATCTCATAAGAAAGGATCCAAATCCTTGATCTGGTAATCTCAGCATGTTCACTCACATAAAGCGTCGTTTTCAATTATGAAACACATGGGCAACACAGGAAACAAAACTCTAAGTAGAGTTCAACTCCTTAACCAAGACAGGGCTTACTAACCAGGTATTGCTGGATGGAAGTACCCAAAGCAGCGGCGACCTATTCCTAGCCTTCTTTTCAGATCTATAAGATTGCTTATTGGATGCACAGCCTGTGTACAAGAAAAATTTATACAAAAATGAAAAATATATATGATTTAATACATGAACGCAAAGTAGGAGAAAAAAAAGAAGTACCTCATATGCAACAATTTTTTCCAACAAAGACGCAGGATCATCCCATGTAATGTTGTGAAGCTCCAAATTAGCAGGACTAAGCCATGTAATCAGTTTCTCCTTTAGGTGGGAATCCAATGCTCGCAGAGATGCTATATTTACGTCTCTGCAAATTCATTGAATAACCATCTATGAAGTTCCTGTTTCATAGGTATAAGTAAATATAGAAATTAAAAACACATTTCCAACGAATCAGGAGATTCCCCTTGATCTTATAATCAATACACAGTGTGTGCACAAATGAGAAAAAGACAGATCACTTCATTTGGGACATAACCTTACCCGAGAAGACAAAGAATATCAGCTCGAATATCAGACAGGAACTTCAATCCCCCAGGATGTGTATTGAGACGCTCAAAAAGAACTTCATACATAGGCTTGAGCGCCTGCCTCAAATTCCGCTCAATCCTGTAGAAAGCTGATAATGATCCTTCTTCTTCATGACCACTATCTTCACCCTTATCTGCCAAAGCTCTAAGCTTCTAAGCCCAACTAACAAAATAATGTAATGAAGAGTACACTCTAATAAGAATGAAAACACCCACCATTTGGGAGCTGAAGATCAAGATGCTGCTTCATTAACTCGCGAACTTGGGTCCGATTGAGATCATACTCTTTGGCTAGTGAAAGAAGCATCTTATAACGATTTTCTGGGGAAAGGAAAAAGTATCCCTGCAAAGTTAACGTTCAACAATTGCTAACTTGACAACAAACAGAGTATCAATAGTAACAACAGAATATTTCATGCGGTGGAGAAAGTTCACCTCTGAAAATTCATCCAGAGCAACATCCACAATTTCTGTCTTGTTCGTCGACATGGCTGAGTGCATTGACTCCCGTACTTGGCTCAACTCTCTGAAAATTGAACCATTATATTTAATTCCCAAAACATGATTCTTTCTTTCTTTGTTATTTCTGTGAAAAACATAATCTTACAATTCTGATTTTGATGGGTTTAGTTTACACCGACATTTCCACTATCAAGTCACACTTAAAACGAACTGTTGTTCCGGAAAAGAGAAGCTACATAACCTCATATGAGTAAACTACACCCTCAAGGTGAAACAACCATCATCATATTGAAAATTGTTGATCCTAACATTAAGAAGCTATACTTGACCAGAAGACTTCAAATAAGAATGAAATGAAATTGTAGTCATCATATAAAAGTGCAATAAAAATTGTATTAAAACAGATGACTGTATTAAAAACCTTTCTGGAAGAAGTGAAGCATCCTGAGAAGAAATTTTATCACCTTCCAGTTGAGAGGTTTGCATTTGATTCAATTTGCTCTTGCTCTGCTTTCAATTCAATACCAAAAAAAATGATGAATTTAATCAATGAAATTAGGTAAAAAGAAGGAAAGAGGAGTTGAGTAAAGCTTACAGAGGCAAAGGTAGGGGAAAGAGGTCGCATTTTGGTTCGCATAAGAATGGCGAGACCTTTCTTGTTCATCACTACACTTTTTTTTCACTTTTTTCTGGTAACATACATGTACAAATCAAATTGTCTCCTCTCTTCCATGATTTGGACTTAGCAGCTGCCATTAAACCGAAGAAATTGCCGGCAATACCAAAACGACGACGTCCCGAGTCATGGGTTGGAATTAGTACATCATTGGCAACAAATTGATAAAGCCCAAACAACGTTCACGCCCAATCCAGCTTGGTTACAATTAGGGCTGTCAAACTGTCAATTGGGACGGTTCAATTGGTTATTTTTAAAAAATTATACCATCCGACTTTTTTGGGTATTTTATAATGTATAACCAAAATTAAACTTTTAAAACCATCTCAAGCATATTAGTTTCTCTTCGGTATCAGTACGGTTCGGTTAATTTTCAGCTTTTTTTTTACCTTTTAAAATATCACCTCAAAATATACTATTGTTAAAATATATTATTTCGCAAATATGTTCGTGAAGACGCACTTCAGTTCTTCACCAAGAAGTCAAGAATGTAAAACTTAGTTACCTTATTGTTTGATCTTAAACATTTATTAGGAGTGTTTGCATATGTTTAGCCATTTAGGTATATTGTTTGATATAATATCTATTATAGTATCATTTAATTTTAAACCTAATTAATTAAAGAGCAAAGACCTAAAGTCGTTCACTCACCACTCATTAGAGGTCTAGGACCTAGATTATATTTATATTTGAAAAATGTTATAAAATATATTTATATATTAAATTTAACATATTGTTAATATATAAAATATATTTACATACACGTAAGGTTATTCGGTTCGGAATTTTTTTGATTTTTTTCATAAATTAAAAAGACCATCTCAATTGTTCGAGACGGTTATACACTTAAATAAAAGTCCACGATTTTATTGAAAAAATGACATAAATCAGTTTGGTTCGGTCGGTTTTTCATATTCCTTTGACACTCCTAGTTACAATACTGTCAGACAACAACACATATAGCTGCTTAATTTCGAGAGATAAAATGAATGATTATTTTATTTTGCATTTCATTGGAGATATTAGATAGTCCTAGAATTATTTATTCCACTATTTATATCATAGTGATGAAATAAGTTATCCTATATACATGTGGGATAACTTATTATTCCGAGATAACTTGTTTTCAATCAAATGACTAAATTTTTTTTTTCAAAAAAAAAAAAGAGCAAACGAAGGGAGTTGAAGAACGTTAATGTAAGTTGCAGATTGCCCAAAGTTAGGCGAACAATTATTTTTTAAGGACATTCCCTTTTGGTTCATTGAGTTGAAATTTATGCCCTTTAGGTGTCAAACTTCTCTATCTAAATCAAGTCACAAATATTAGTTCATTAACAAAATCAGTAGACAACATGCCTATATGCGGTTGTAGATGGTTCTAGACCTAAGATTTTCATAAATATATGTATGTCTTAGATAACGCTTTGTCAAGATTCTAGTATACAAGTCCATCAAGATTCTAGTATACAAGTCTAATGGCTAAGTGATTTCCATAAACTTAGCCATTGTTTGAATTTCCCTTTTATATATTTATTAATGTAGAAATGAATATGAATACAAATCAATTTGGATATTAAAATTACACTTTGTGTTTCTTTGAAGGAGATAAATGGGTGGATTAGATCGGATTGAAAATGAAATTGTATTTTATATATATATATAAATAGATTTGGTCAAATATGAATTAGGGGTGTGCATTTGGTTTTTTGGTTCGGTTTGTACTATTCAGTTTGGATTTTTTGATTTTTGGTTTTGAAAAGTGTAACCCAATTCAAACCAAAATAAATTTGATTTGGTTTGATTTTTCTCTATTCGGTTTGGCTTTTTTCGATTTGGTTATTCGGTTATGTTAATTAATAACATAATCAAAGTTATATTTGCAATTTGAATATATATTTGTTTTAATTCGTCTATTAGATAGTTAAATTAATCAGATATATATCATAGAAAAATCTTTTTGGCCAGGAAATTTAGCCAAAAAAAAGATGACATATTTTATTTGATTAACTTTACTATCGGGTGTAAAAGAAAAAACACACAACTTTTTGAAATTTGAACCGATATAAAGTAGTGTATGTTATGAAACAAGTTGCACAAGCAAATTGCACATGAATACCAAAGAAGAGGTCTTGTCAACATAAATAGTAAGCATTAATCATTTATATTAATTGAAACTTGAATGGTGGAAAGATTTTCTATAAATTGTAACCTTTGTACCCCATTTACAAACATACCGAAGAGAAAAGAAAGTATTGTTTTTGCTTCTCATTTTCTCTTCTCTTATTATTTTTTTTTGTTCTACTACTCTATTTTATGACAATATAAAGTTATAATTATCTTTAAAATTGTTCTACTACTCTATTTTATGACAATATAAAGTTCTAATTATCTTTAAATAATTTTTGAGTTTCTACTTTAGGTATAATATAAACACATGTGTTAGTTCTTATTTACGTATTTATTTTCAGTTAGTTTAAGTACGTTTCTTTATTAATATATCTGATTGTATTGTAACTTACTTGAGTTTGAGTTTTATTTAGCTTAAGTATATTTTTATAATTTTATTCAAGCTATTCTCTTAGTATAGTAAAAAATGATTAACATATACATATTAAAGAATATACAAGTACTACAATTTGTCATTTGAACAATTTATGATGTTGGAGGAGTACTACCTAGATTTTCGTTCATGCATTTTATTATAATGGCTTAATACATATGTGGCCTCTTGAATTTGCTCCCTTTTTTTTAAATTTTGACACCTGAATTAAATCATATTTCTATTGAAAACTTAAACCAGAGTCAAACAATGTCTATTGAACACATTCATATTACAATTAAATATAAAAATTAACCTCTATAAATAATAAAATTAGGAGTAGCAATTGAAAATTAATGTGATTTTGATGGTGTATTCTTAGTGGCAAAAAAAAAAA